>OY744607.1:33934389-34176889 GCA_963556255.1 Allolobophora icterica | reverse complement strand
AATTCCACGAATGATATGCCTGCAGAAGATGTACGGAGAGCAAGTCAGTGAGAGATAGGAGACAGTTTTCGAGGAAAGGAAGAGAGGAGAGGAAGGGTGGGAGGAATGGGTGGATGGATGGAGGAGGGGTTGCTCCAGTACAGAAATAGCTACGTGAACTCTTTCCATGCAGCAGCAGCACAGCACCAGCTGTTGGAAGTGTTTATCGACGGTCTATCTTTAGTCGCACACCGTTTATTATATGGATGTCTTGCTGTGCTTCTGCTTGTATGTATTTCTGTCGGTGTTTGTCCTTCTTTCTGACTTTCTGCTTGTGTGTGTGTGTGTGTGTGTGTGTGTGTGTGTGTGTGTGACTTTTGCCTCTCCGCTTGTCGCACTGTGTGACTGTATGTCTCTGTTTTTATTTGTATGTCTGTGTCTGTCTGTCTGTCTGCTTGCCTTTCGGTCTTCATGTCTATCGTCCATCAATACTTTTCTTATTTGTATTTCATTTCGCATCTCTCTTCTGTTCCGCGTCAAATCTCGGAGTCTGTCTTTCCGTATCTTCAGACGCTGCTTATGTCCGATTTGGACCTAGGCCAGAATTTCTTCTCTTCCACTCCTCCTACGCCGCCGCCTCTTTCTCCTCCTCCTCCCTTCCTCCTCCTTCCCCTCCCTCTCATTCCACTCCATTTCCTCCGTTTGGTTATTTCTGTTACTCTTCGCTGTTTACTCCGTGTCTTCTGACGTCAGATGGCCACCGGCGCTGGTGGACGAGGAATCTTTAGGAGCGCCGTCGAATGACTCATGTCGACGAAGGCCTCAAGGAGGATTAGGTTGGCCTAGAACATTGCATGGCGCTAAGATCTGGGTGAGAAAAGAAGAGAAGTGCGAACGATCAAAAAGAATTCGAAATACTCTCAACCCTTCTGGTGTAAATCTGTTTTGACAGACGGGCATCATGAACTGTAAAAACAAACTGTCGTTGTGGGAAAACAAGCAAGCGTTAAAACATGTAAATTTATTCAAGGAAGAGCAGATCTTTAGTTAAGGCTGCATAATAAGTATTCAGCTAAACAGCGCGGTCGAGACAGAGGGAGTTGGTCGTGGCACCACTCGAGAATAATAGGAGGGGCTGTTGTCTTCACTTTTTATCCTAAAGGTAAACAGTTTGTGCCTAGGTTCGGGATTGGCTAAAAGCCGGAAGGTTAACTGGTTGTCTGAGAAAGAAGGGATATGGTAAGCCATGTGTCCAAGCGTGGGAAGCGAACAATTTCTAGGATTGATGGATGAAGAAACGAGGAAAACCAAGAATATAACTTAAAAGGTCATTAGAAATTTTGGTGACCTAAAGCACATTCTCCCTTACTTGGACTTCTTTCAAAACTTCTGGATCCATTAAAGGTCTTACCGCTTTCAAATCTTATGTTCTACTGTATGTCTTATATACCTTATGGCTCATAATAATGTTTCTGACCTAATCACAAGTTTGCAATCACTTAGGCCCATATATAGCGACAGCTCAGATTTGTTTTATCGAAGCAGAAGTTAATTCGTCCAGAGTCTTTGAAAGACACATTAAAACAATCAGCAGTTTAATTACTCGACGATATCTTATCCGCACATAAAAACAACTTCGTGGTCAGTTCTGGGAACGCTGTCTGCATGAACCACGTGCAGATTAATTGCTGACTCAGGTTTTGTTTCAAACCTGAATGGCGGCTTTGTTTTGTCACTGGAGACTAATATAAGAATATATGAGTGTCTGAAAAGCACATCAGACTCAAAGAAAAAACTGTTCGGTCTGGATCGAATGACTTCGACTCTATCTAAATATGTTTCGGGAAAGTTGAAGACTGCTACATAAATAGTAGGAATGCCTTTGCCTTTCTGTCGGTCGCTCGGTCAGTCGACCTATCTGCCAGTCTGCATGTGTTTGCACATGTCTGTGTGTGTCTATATATGTGTTTCTGTGTGTCTATATATGTCTGTATGTGTCCATATATATGGCTGTGTGTCTATATATATATATTTACATCATAACACTTGTCTCTAAGGCGCAACAGGGCTTAGCTCCAGCCTACCTTTGTGACCTGATGCGCAAACCTATCTCTGCTTCTTCTCATCGAACCCTATGTATACGTTCTCTGAATAGGCTTGATCCGTTCGTCCCCCGGGTGAGGGCTGCCCTGGCTCAGTCTCGCTCTTTCGCTGTCGTGGGCCCATCCATATGGAACTCCCTTCCTATGGTACTGCGCGGGACCCTACTTACTAGGTTCTCTCTTTATGTTGTTCATCGTTTAAAGTCTTTTCTGTTTCCGCGAGGCTCACACGCTGAGAGCGCCTCTGAATGAGAGGCGCTTTATAAATTCCCAGATACCATACCATACCATACATGTGTTTGCACATATGACATATCTGTGTGTGTCTATATATGTGTCTCTGTGTGTGTCTATATGTGTGTGTATGTGTCTATATATGTGTCCGTGTGTATGTTTGTGTCAGGCGGAGGCTGAGATGCAGACGCTGACTAAACGCGTTCGATCGATGGAGGAGGATTACGAATCAACGGAAAGCAGACTGCAGGCGACCAACATCAAACTGGAACAGGCCTACAAGGCATCCGAAGAAAGCGAACGGTACGATCACATACATACGATGCTCATACGACAGACAGACAGACAGACAGACATACATACAGATAGACAGACAGACAGACATCGGAAGAAAGCAAACGGTAGGATCATACATACATGTATGCGATGCTCATACGACAGACAGACATACAGAGAAACAGACAGACAGACATACAGACAGATATACGATAGACGTGCAGAACAGAGACACACGCACAAGGACGGACGCAAGGCGCATGCAAGCACAGACAGACAGACAGACAGATAGACGGACGGACAGACAGACATATCGATATATAGTTAGTCAGGTAGACAGGATAGACAGACGTACAGACAGTGAGACGGGCAGACTTAGGCGGACAGACCGACGTGCAATCATACAACACATTTAGAAAACAGAAGTCAAAAGGACAACTGGCATCGGTGTATCAGTGGTATTGGTGTTACTGGTAGCGTTGCTGGCGGTGTTGGTAACGATGGTCGTGGTATTGAAGACGACGACGACGACAATGATAATAATCATTATCAGTATTATTATTATTATCATCATCATCATCATCATCATCATCATCATCATCATCATCATCATCATCATCATCATCATCATCATCATAATTATTATCATTATTATTATCATTATTATTATTTATTATTGATTATAGAGTTACATTCTTGATAATGACGTCATACCAGTCGCAAATTGAGACGCGGTGTCATCCTGGACCAATCGGTTCTCGATCGCTTTGATTTCGGCTCTTTCTAAGGGCGCTATATGAGTTGCGTCTGTTGTTTTGTTTGTGATTGGCAGAGGAAGGAAGGTTCTGGAGAACCGAATCCAGGTGGACGAGGAGCGCATTGGCGTCGCGGAGAAGGAGCTCGAAGTGACCATTCTTTTCGGTGAAGAAGCCGACCGCAAGTACGAAGAGGTCAGTATAAGTGCGCCGCAAAGGAGGGGAGTGAAATAGGAAGAGAGGAGAGGGATGAACAGAGTGGAAGTGGTAAGGGAACAGGACGGTTGGGGGAGAAATAGAAGCGACAGCAGAAGTAGAAAGGAAAGAAGGAAAGAAATTGGAAGAGATAAAAATAATCACATGAAAGTGACAAAAGGAAACTGACAAGGGATAGAATACGAAGAGAGTTGGAGACGAGGAGGAAGAAGATTAGAAGGAGGAGGAGAAGAATAAGAAGGAAAGAGAAGAAAGCAGGAGAGAAATTTTGTGAAAGAAGAGAAGAAGAAAGAGGCGGATAAAGAGGAGAGGAATGCGGCGGAAAGAGAAGAGAACAGGAGTGAGTGAGCGAATAAAGATGAAGGGATGAAGGCAAGCCTGTGTAATGTGTATGGTTATAACTAAAAGGAGCGAGAGAAAGACGTCCATATATATATATATATATGCACGCATACATACATACATACATACATACATACATACATACATTAGCATACACCTATACACGTACATGCACACACCCATATATATACATATAGAGTCTATATGTGCAATTAAACACACATAGACATAGGCTCATACATACACACACAGATAATTATCACGCTGGTAGCGTGTTTACTGAAGCGTGTCCTCCGAGCTATTAGGCATATTCGCCGGTGTATGCGTCAGACTCTAAGATGGATGGAATCCTTTAGAAGATGGGACGATGCGTTGCCATTTCGTGGGTGGTGCCAGGTGGAAAGGAGAACGTGTTCTTCCAGATGCTTCATTCCTACCTTCCTATGTCCTTTTGCCTCTCTTCCGAGCCTGGCATAGGGCCTACGTCGGTATGCCTGGGTAAACGCATCCTATCTGTACAGAAATAGGTTTATGCTCATGTGAAGTTCTTAAAAGGCGTTATACCAGTGTCCAGACACAAGCATGCATACATACACACACATACATGCATGCATGCATACACATACATGTACATGCATAGGCCTAAGCGGCAGCAAATACAAGGTGCCACTTTAGAGAAAGCGATTAAGCGACTTATATACGAGCCCTCTAAGCGCTGGCAACTAAGCGATTTCTGTTTCGATGGCGATAGTTGGTAAGGTTAAAGGTTTTGACTCGGTTTGGTTTCAGCCACTGCGAACATCAGTGTAGCGCCCTACGTTGTATATTTATCTCTCTAACAGTAAGACAGATGGACATGCTGAGAGAAGTAAACCAAGATATGTGAAGAAATAACCTGTACAGAATAGGCCGAGTGCAATCCACGTTTCACAATTACATCCATTTCGAACAACAGACACATTTAGTCCTATAGCCAAGAAAACTACTCCTTTGTGTAATTTTAAAACCTGGTAATATGTCTTGTTTTTCTCAACAGACCGCCCGCAAGTTTGCGATCACTGAAGTCGACTTAGAAAGGTCCGAAGGCCGAGTGCAGACTGCTGAAGCGTACGTAACCTTTCTCAATGCATATAGGTCTAATAAGGTCAGGTAAAGTCAGGTTAGGTCATTTCAGTTCAAGTTAGGTCAGATCAGATAATTTCAGGTCAGGTCAGGTCAAGTAGTTTCGCAGTTGTTAAGCGCAGCTAGAGCAGTAAGATGAATCAGATGATCAGCACGTCACCTGCAGGGCATGCACTCTAAGAAAGACTTTGTTTGTGGGACGCGGTATCCGATTGGTTGAGCGCTCGATCGCCTTGTAACTCATAGAGCAGCCTACGGATTCGCGCCTTCCAGAAACTTTACTGTGTAGGAACATTGAGCAAAGTCCTTAACTCATAGTTGCTCAGCGCCGTCGATTGACTCGTGTTCATTGGCTAGTGGTGCTTAATAATATGCGTACTGGTAATTCTAACTATGTTGGAATTGTATGTTTCTTGCAGGAAAATCCTTGAGTTGGACGATGAACTGAAGGTCGTTGGTAACAACATGAAGTCTCTCGAGATTGCTCAGCAGGAGGTTCGTTATGAGACTGCACTCTTTAGCTAAAATACTAAGTAGGCCTACGCTTAGAAATTAACGAATAGGCCTATCAATCACCCCAGCAAACTTAGCTATAGGCCCTAAAGTGAGTACATCGGCGATTATATTCAAAGATCAGCAAGCGAGGGAGTGGACTGGATACTCGCCCTCGTAAGCCGAGAATAAGAAAATAAAGTCGCCGAGACTTCTTATCTTCTGCAGCTACACTTAATATCTCTAGATGCATATTATAACATCAAATCTTGTGCGCAACGCTTTTGAAAGACGCCTAATATAATTCCTTACCAAATTAAGCCACTAAGTATGATGTGTGACGTCTGCCAAACTAAATGAGTAAGTTCTTATGCTAGATGTGGTTTTGTTATCTTCTGCAAAAAATCTGACTATATATGCGATTTTTACTTCATCAGGCTCTGCTGAGGCAGGAGAGCTACGAACTCATGATTCAGAATCTGACGGAATCTCTCACGGACGTAAGTCACTCTACACGCATTGTCTTTATCCTCATTAGCAGTAAACACATCGTCAGCAGCAGCAGCAGCAGCAGCAGCAGCAGCAGCAGCAGCAGCAGCAGCAGCAGCAGCAGCTACTATGCAATAGGATGATCATTGGAGTAGCCTAGCATAGGCCTATGTGAGCAGTATCACCATCAAAACTTATCCTTTTTATCATCATCATCATCATCATCATCATCATCATCATCATCATCATCATCATCATCATCATCATCATCATCATCATCATCATCATCATCATCATCATCATCACCACCACCACCACCACCACCGCCACCATCATCACCATCATCATCAACATCAACAACAGCAACAACAACAAAGTCTGCAACAACATCACTATCATAATTATTATCATAATTATCATACAACATCAATATCATCATCAATACGTTTCTTAATGACATTTAACATAATTATAGACTGGCGCAGACTCTGATAATTTGTCTGGAAGTAGCGCTATGTAACTTCCCAATTGCATTATGATCACATTACCTTTGCGTCTAATATCGATGATAAAGTTGATTGATAAGCATGAATCGATATGCTGAACATTTCGTCTGTTTAGGCTGAGAATCGCGCGACCGTTGCCGAGAGGAACGTAACACTGCTGCAGAAGGAGGTCGACAGACTAGAAGGTACATACGTTCCTCTTCTCACTCTCGTCGCACTTATAAGTACAGCCGAAATTTATTTACCGCCCTTATTTCCAACGCAGTACAATTGCATTTGGTATTATCCTTCTTCCATATAATTCAGAAGTGCACACAAGACCGACCCTGCGACAGAGCATCAGCGGCTCTGAGCTGCAGTTGTGCGTGAAGGACTCGCTCAAGGTCAAAAGACACAGTATCGATACATAGGAAACTCAGTGCATGGAGGCTGAATTCGTACAAAGCTAACCTTGTATGATTCTCAGACAGCGACCTTAACGATTATACTTCACCTCAAGACCTTAATTTACAATTTAGCAAAGTATAGGCGTATTTGCATCACAATTGAACTAACGAGCTTCGTAAGCTCCCAGAAATTATACTCCATTGAGCCACACCTGCTTCAACTTAACGGTTGATACATACCGTAACTCCTACCTTGACTCATCTGATACTTCGCCTTCCAATTCTTCTCGCCCTAAACGACACCTGCCTTAACAGCTGCTCTACCTCCTCTCTTGAGCTGGACCTCCTGGAAACCGGACTCGGACCTCCTTTGGCCTACTCTTTTGAAAACCCCTCTGTCTTTGACGCAGCGCTCGTGAATAAGCTGGCGCCCTGCACTTGGCTTTCGAGTGGCGCTTTAGAAGTTTGGAGATTACGATTGATCAGAGTAGCATACGTACTGATAGTAGTCTACACACTATCAACACAGGTTCAATTGTGGCCAAAAAATGTCAACTTTCTGGAATAGATGCTTGGTGCAGTTATTAGGAACTATGCCAACACCAATTTATTGTCCGCCAGCTATTAGACCCAACAGTGCCTGTGCTTCATTATATAATGTCTCTATAACAGTTGTTGGCTAGTAACCACATTAGGGTCTAGTTCGCATAAGACATTTCCTTGATGTATACCTAGCCTATAGAACCCGATTTGTCAATTGTGGACGTTTGTCTCACGCTACTAAAGATTACTTACTTGAGTAGATCATTGAAGGCAGATGTAAATTCCAGACATGAAGAGCAATATATAGTTGCATCTATGTAGTAGACTGTATGTGGTTGTTGTTTTTCGTTGAACAGATGAACTCTGTGGAGAGAGAGACAAGTTCAGGCTCGTCCTCGGGGAACTGGACTCGACCTTCACCGAACTCACGGGCTTCTAGTGTGGATCAACGTCACCCACGGCTGTCACACCTCCACTTCATCCCCCTCCGTCTCCCCCTCTGCTTTTGTAGTCTACCCTGCTTTAGATGTTTACTGTTGTTCTGCACTGTGGCATCTCCTATTCTTGCCACCCTGGGGCCCATAATAGCAACGGGACAGTTTTTTCGACGAATCTGACGGAGCGCGTATTGTGACCAGCTGAAGCAACATTTGTTCATAATTATTCATCTGCAACTGTGTAGATATTCAGACAAATCGTTTATCTGATAGTTGCCTAAAATTAGTCTGTCTTAGCAGGCCTAAAAACGAGTCTAGATCCCCGCCACTGTTAACTCCTGCGTAGCTCTAACCTGTAGCTGTAGGCCTATGTTCATAGGCGGTAAGTCGTGTAGGTGATCGATAGCAGTCGTTCACGAAGTCTGTCGCATATGCCATCAGATCGTTTGTAAACAAGACGTCAGACCAGACTTAACAATTGAATAGGCATCACTCCTCCTCCTTCTCCTCTTCCTACTCTTCCTCCTACTCCTCTTCCTCCTCCTCCTCCTCCTCACTCACGTCACTTAGATCCTCTGCTGCGTCGATCTAATAGAATGACGTCACAGAATTCGATCCGACGATCTATAGGTCAACGTGACATGTTTAGATCTCTTGTAGATGACGTCATGATTAGATGCCGGGGCGATTCTCACACCCAGGCAGACGTGTCAAACAAACTAATTAGGGCCTACGTAGGCCTTAATTGGAAGGCTTTTTCATACTGGTCTTAACTCTTAATTAAATAGTATTCGACACAGGCCTGAATAAATTTGGATCTAAAGAAGGCATGGTTGGAAATTACAGGTGACAGCGGTTGTCTTAAATTTCTGCAGTTAAAAATAGCTCTTCTATTTGTGACTTGTTTTTGAAAATCTCTTAAAAATCAGTTCGAACTACATGATTTTAACCAAGCATTTAACACTTCAACGACGATCGAGCTGCATTGGCTTACCAGTCGCTCTTACTACACCCTCGTCGTTGAAGTGTTAAATCCTACAATACATGTATACCCATCCACCAATTAGCTTAGTGGCGTCTATTGATCCATTTCCCCCATGTTTAGCCATTTTGGAATCAGTGTTGCAAGCGTTGTTACAACGTACAGTGATGGCGACAGAGTGAAGATGTCATCGACCACGGGAGGCACATTAGCCGATTTGTCTCACTACATTTCTACCATATGCCTATAATAGTTATTAAAATATAGGCCCAATATTAGGCCTACGCCTCGTTTAAACAAAACCCAGTGTATATCCTATATATATAGGCCTACTTCTATCTTCTACTGTATATAGCTGAACTTTCTCCGCAACCATCATAAGGATCTGTTAAACGCTTTGCTTTTAACGCGTGCTTAGAATGTATAACAGCGTAGGCTATTTATCTCAGCTAGCTATGGCAAAATAGTAAACTACCCTACTGCTTGCAAACAAACGTACGTATACACACACTGCAGACGTGTTGGAGTATGTGTGTGTGTGTGTGTGTGTGTGTGTGTGCGTGCGTGCGTGCGTGTGTGTGTGTGTGTGTGTGTGTGTGTGTGTGTGTGTGTGTGTGTGTGTGTGTGTGTGTGTGTGTGTGTGTGTGTGTGTGTGTGTGTGTGTGTGTGTGTGTGTGTGTGTGTGTGTGTGTGTGTGTGTGTGTGTGTGTGTGTGTGTGTGTGTGTGTGTGTGTGTGTGTGTGTGTGTGTGTGTGCCTGCCGGATGCATGGGTCGCGTAAACTTAATAGAATTAACGGTATAGGCCTATCCTCCGCTGAGACAACCTTACGACCAGTGATGGGCAATAGTTAACTAAAAAGTTGCTAACTTTTAGTTTAACTAATTTTTTTTAGTTAAGGATGAAGTTTAACTTAAAAAATAGTTTAGTTAAAACCATAGTTTAACTAAAAAAATTTACTTGCTAACTAAAAAGTTTAACTAAAAAAATCAGCAATATGTAACTATTTTTTAACAATGAACATTGAACATTGTCAACAACAAATTTTTTTAAAGCTGCATGGTTTTAGCATTAACAGCCTGTTTTCAAATTCATAAACTACTTACAGTACACATGTAACTGTATGCCAGAACAGTACACATTGCATAGTTTGAAGGTATTGACGCTCTGCATTATTACAGTTCACTTAACCTCTGTTATTGTAAAAATGTTTGTCATAAAAAGTTGGAAAAAGTTGGAAAAAGTTTAACCACTTTTTTTTAGTTTAGTTAACTAATTTCCAATATCAGTTGCCAACTTTAGTTAAACTGTTTTTTTAGTTGGTAAACAGGTTTAGTTTAACTTAAAAAAATAGTTTAGTGCCCATCACTGCTTACGACAAAATGAGCGATGGTAGGCCTGTCACTGTTGCTTCAAATGTTTCAAAGTTCCACACTTCTAATGAAATCTCAAGACCATAGCTATAGAAATCAACTGACTTTAAATAGCATTAAAGATAGGAACTACAAAAGCAACCGTGGATGATGGATGCAAATTTGGATAGGACCTACATGAAGTCTTAAAGATCGAGGACATATATATATATATATATATATATATATATATATATATATATATATATATATATATATATATATATATATATATATATATATATATATATATAT
Organism: Allolobophora icterica; assembly: GCA_963556255.1. NCBI lineage: Eukaryota > Metazoa > Annelida > Clitellata > Crassiclitellata > Lumbricidae > Allolobophora > Allolobophora icterica. The sequence goes on along the minus strand of OY744607.1, from coordinate 34,166,362 downwards.
ATATATATATATATATATATATATATATATATATATATATATATATATATATATATATATATAGGTATGCAGACGATAGACAGATAAATGAACAGACAGATACAAATGCATATAATCAAAGAACTTCTATAGCGCCATCGTATACTACTCAAGGTATCAGTTGATGGTCGCTGTACCTAGACCGATGTCCTGCAATGCACATATATTATACATATAATATATATATATATATATACATACAGGGTGGGCCAAGAAAAAAACTAATCCCTTAGACGTTTTTGCTCATATTTCGGCCAAAAGTACGAATTGTTATATCAAATTTTACTGGCTGAAAAGTAATTCATATTTACGTATGACATCCAAATTTTACCAAAATATTTCAAACAGAACCAGAGTTAAATTACTTTTACTGAGTCTACCCACTGTTTTTTGATGTTCCAAAAACATGTAACGCAACAAAAAGTATCTGATTATTTATATAGCGCTATTAGAACCTCACAAAGGTCCATTACCTTCAATGCATCAGCGAGATTCGAGTGATCGAGCTAATGGCTTAGCTTGCCATATGGACGGTCCTAATAATCACAGCGGCAGACTGAAAAAAGTTTCTTTAGTTCTGCTCACTAACAGTTTTGTTTAGACTGTCATTTTCTATTCTCTAACCAAAACCAAGCTAAGCGAAATTTATCTGCATTCTGTGGCATTAGTTTCTATAGAGGTTTTGTATCTGAATTCGTTGCTCTCGTTATCGACTGATAGTCCGTGTTAGATCATCCTGAGAAATTGCACGACGGTAAGAAACAAAATTCCTTCTGCTATCTCGGAAATAATTAATTGTGCCGAAGAGAATTTTATGGAAGGACACAGATTGCGTCGCGGAAAAAATCTAAATTACTTCTTTCCATCGGTATCACAAGATTAGCAATAACGGTGCGAGACGGATGGCAGCACTTACGACACGAATCGACAAAATGTTGTCCTCAATTCATACATGTACGGGTGTATCATCCTTAAAGAATTCCACTCATTTCAGTGAAGTAATGTCTAGTTTCCCAAGTATAGGGTCGCCAGACTTCGGCCACAGGAGGACATGTCCTTCTTTTTGGCCGCTTGTCCTCTGTCCGGCAGGCAAAGCTAAAAACCTGGAAAATGTCCGGGTTATTGTATGTTTCTTGTATTACGCTACTGGCTATTATTTTGTGGCCGTTTTAACGACCTTACACTCGCATGTGTTGCTAAGTTTCCCCAACTATTCAACTAACCGGTACTTATTTGCTTTTTATTGCAGCTCTTTTTTTCCAGAAATTTCTAGTCCATGACCTGAGCAATGCTACAATGTATCTATGATCACTGCGTCCTTCTTTGTCCTCCTTTCTGGCTTTCTGCGTCCTCCTTTGACTACCCGTGCCTCTGGTAACCCTACCCAAGTGCCACGGGTCAAATCAAAAACCAGGCCAACCCAGCTTAGCAATAACGAGTACTGTTGGCCAAATTCATCAAGTTTACCCAATTCGACAAAATGCACCGAATACAAAATCTGCTACAAAGCGCAACCAAGACAGACAAAGGCTAAGCTGGAAAGACAATGTATATAAGGACATACCATCTCTTGGACTAACATTAAGAGGAGCACTGAACTTGACATATGACTGAGGAACACCAAAAGGCTGATGACTAGCAACCGCATTCTACTTGCCACCCATCTCATGACGATCACAAAATCCTCATCAATTCGCAAGTCAAACCCTCTAGAAGCTCATCGAGAAAGGAGTGGCCGATTCGACACAACTCGTTACTTCTCTGGGAGCGCGGAGACATCAAAAGGCCGATGACGTACAACTTATTTCACTTGCCACCCATCTGATGCACTTGCATGTGTATCTTCTACAGACGGAATGTAAGTAGAAATGCAAAATGGCCTGCTGCTGAATCAGTCAAAGACAGTTTATTTGGCTGGGCACATACCAGGCGCGTTAGAATGGTATATTGGTCGAAAAAGAGAATGTGTAGATGTACATGTCTAATGGATCCTTAGAGTCGATAAATGAGTGATTCGAAGTAACTTTTAGTACGCGCTCGTCGTAAAAGCGTTAAAACAGTAGGAAATGCATTTTACGTGTTTTGGACTTGAGCCCTAGTAGGTGGAGTCCCATCCACGCTCACACCCTGTGTCACTCAACCATTTGAGACGGTGACTCCATATTCGCTCTGAAGAATAGATTCGTGTATTGGTTGAAAGATAGAAAACGAAGATGAGTGTGTGTGAGAAAGACAGAGGGAGACAGAGGGAGAGGGGTATTCCCTCTCCCACCGCAGTATTTGTGATAAAGTAATCGTTCCTATGAGTAGAGTCGTGCATTCGTAGACAGAGAGTGTGAATGTACTTAAGTAAGTAGAATCTGTGAGAACTTAATCGATACTATCCGTAGATTCGAGTATTGGTATAGAGAGAGTACAGATCTAATTCTGTGAGAAATTACTTGATTTTATGATTTCATTAGCGCTTTGGTAAAAGAGTGCGAAAATGCGTTTAATGCCGAAATGCATTTTACGTGTTTTGGTCTTGAGCCCTAGTAGGTGGAGCCCCATCCACGCTCACACTGTGTCACTCAACCATTTGAGACGGTGACTCCATATTCGCTCTGAAGAATAGATTCGTGTATTGGTTGAAAGATAGAAAACGAAGATGAGTGTGTGTGTGTGTGTGTGTGTGTGTGAGAAAGACAGAGGGAGACGGAGGGAGAGGGGTATTCCCTCTCCCACCGCAGTATTTGTGATAAAGTAATTGTTCCTATGAGTAGAGTCGTGCATTGGTAGACAGAGAGTGTGAATGTACTTATTAATTAAGTAGAATCTGTGAGAACTTAATCGATACTATCGGTAGATTCGAGTATTGGTATAGAGAGTACAGATCTAATTCTGTGAGAAATTACTTGATTTTATAATTTCATTATGGCTTTGGTAAAAGAGTGCGAAAATGCGTTTAATGCCGTTTGTTGTTGAGAAAGGAGAGTCACCAAATCATTTCAGCTGGTGACTCCAGGTTTGATCTGATGAGTCGATTCGTGATTTCATAAAGAGAGATATTATAGGTTTAATTGTCTAGAAACCGTGGGAACTTAATCTTACGAGTAGATTCGTGTATTGTACGAAGAAAGAGAGAGTTGATCTGCAAGACTAGCATCAGATGGGTGGCAGGTCGCATAAATCTGCACGCCGTCAGCGTAGTGATGAAACGGCGCACCAAAGCCAGTGATGACTTGGGTCAAATCCGAGGTGTACAGGATGTAGAACAGCGGGCCAAGTACGGATCCCTGAGGTACACCGCACAGAACCAGTACCCAGGCTTACATGTCTGAGTCAATCCTGACTCTTTTGTCCGCCCGTCAACGAAGGAGCGCATCCAGTCGAGCAACCGGCCAGCAAAGCCATGGGAGGTACCAAGACGAATCAGAAGGATGGTGTGATCGGTGGTGTCGAACGCCGCGCTGACATCGAGTAGAGCGAGTGGCGTGGCTCTTCCAGCGTCCATAGCATCGTAGATGTCGGACACGAGTCGAAGAAGAAGCGTCTCAGTCGAGTCACCTTTCCTAAAACCGGGCGCTTTAGCCCATGCCATCCTCGATGGTGCGTGTCTAGATAACACACCACCTGTTGCGTGACTATTTTCTCGTTGATCTTAGAGATAAAAGGCAGGTTGGAGACTGGGCGGTAGTTACTGATGTCATTAGAATCAAGTCCAGGTCTCTTCAAGTATGGTCGTACGATGGCCCGCTTTTGGATGACATGGTAAGTACCTTTCAGAAAGTGAGGTGTTGCAAAGCAGCAACAGGAATGGAATCAGCTCGTCGACGAACTCCTGAAGAAGAAATGTCGGGACCGGAGCAAACGAACACGTCTTTGAGGGCAAAGTCCGGAGAAGATACCTCAGTTCAGAGTAGGTCAGCAGATGGTGAGGTACCTAGAAGCAAGCCAACTCCTGTAGAAGCTCAGCGAGAAAATAGTGGCTCAGCAGGTGGTGAGGTACCTAGAGAGCAAGCCACCTCATGCCGAAGCTCCAGGCCGGTTTCAGAGAAGGATATTTGACAGACACGCCCCTGCTGAGACTCATCTCGGACAAATGCAACGCCACTTATTCTGGTCGTTTCACGCTGCTTGCCGTCCTAGATGTAAGCGCGGCGTTTGACACCGTCGATCACAAAATCCTCATCAAGCGCCTAGTAATCTCCTTTTGGAATCGGCAGACGGCCACTGGATTGGCTGTGCTCCTTGCTGAATGGACGGACAATCATGGTCAAAATCGGCTCGGACTGCACGGCTTGGACACCAGTTCCATTCGGTGTCGCGCAAGGCTCAGTACTGTGGCCGCTTCTTTACATCCTGTATACGGCCGTTACTTCTCTGGGAGCGCGGAGACATCAAAAGGCCGATGACGTACAACTGTATTTCACTTGCCACCCATCTGATGCACTTTGCATGTGTATCTTCTACAGACGGAATGTCAGTAGAAGTGCAAAATGGCCTGCTGCTGAATCAGTCAAAGACAGTTTATTAGGCTGGGCACATACCAGGCGCGTTAGAATGGTATATTGGTCGAAAAAGAGAATGTGTAGATGTACATGTCTAATGGATCCTTAGAGTCGATAAATGAGTGATTCGAAGTAAGTTTTAGTACGCGCTCGTCGTGGAAAGAGAGAACGAAGATGAGTGTGTGAGAAAGACAGAGGGAGACAGAGGGAGAGGGGTATTCCCTCTCCCACCGCAGTATTTGTGATAAAGTAATCGTTCTTATGAGTAGAGTCGTGCATTGGTAGACAGAGAGTGTGAATGTACTTAAGTAAGTAGAATCTGTGAGAACTTAATCGATACTATCGGTAGATTCGAGTATTGGTATAGAGAGAGTGCAGATCTAATTCTGTGAGAAATTACTTGATTTTATGAGTTCATTAGCGCTTTGGAAAAAGAGTGCGAAAATGCGTTTAATGCCGTTTGTTGTTGAGAAAGGAGAGTCACCCAACCATTTCAGCTGGTGACTCCAGTTTTGATCTGATGAGTAGAGATAGTGATTTGATAAAGAGAGATATTGTAGGTTTAATTGTCTAGAAACCGTGGGAACTTAATCTTACGAGTAGATTCATGTATTGTACGAAGAAAGACAGACTTGATCTGCAAGACTAGCATCAGATGGGTGGCAGGTCGCGTAAATCTGCACGCCGTCAGCGTAGTGATGAAACGGCGCACCAAAGCCAGTGATGACTTGGGTCAAATCCGAGGTGTACAGGATGTAGAACAGCGGGCCAAGTACGGATCCCTGAGGTACACCGCACAGAACCACTTACCAGGCTGACATGTCTGAGTCAATCCTGACTCTTTTCGTCCGCCCGTCAACGAAGGAGCGCATCCAGTCGAGCAACCGGCCAGCAAACCCATGGGAGGTACCAAGACGAATCAGAAGGATGGTGTGATCGGTGGTGTCGAACGCCGCGCTGTGTAGATTCGTGATTTGATAAAGAGAGATATTGTTGATGTATAATTGTACATGTCTAGAATCTGTGATAAGGTATTCGACGTTATCAGTAGATTCGTGTTTTGGTTTAGAGAGGTTGTGTGTAGATGGACACAACTGGTGTCTTGGTTATGAGATAAAGTGTAGATGTAAATAGTACGGTGTTTCAGAACTTGATTGATCTTGTCAATAGTATCGTGTGCTATCGGAAAGTTAATGTGCAGAGATAAATGACCAGAATCTGGAAAAATTAAGCAATGTAATGAATATATGATTTGTGTATTGGAAGATAGAGGATGAGTGGGCATTAGACTCAAGACTAGAGTCTGTGAGATAATAATCAGTTTCATGAGTAGATTCACTTATTGTTAGAGAGGGAGTATAGATGCACATGACTAGTGTCTGTGAGGTCTTTATGTTTTAAGTAGTTTCGTGTATTGGCTTCGTGTATTGGCAAAGAGAGAGGAGAGGGGCTGAGAGGTAATGTAGGTGTGTGTGTGTGAGTGAGAGAGAGAAGGTTACTGAATAAGAGAGAGGGAAGATGTACAAGTCTAGTACCTGTGAGTACATTCTCGATCTTATGAGTAGATTCGTGTATTGGTAGAGTGAAAGTGTGTGGTAAAATCTGCAAGAACTTACTCAATATTATGAGTAGATTCATGTAGTGATTCAGAGTGAGTGTCGATATATATATACTAGTGTATTTTCCTGTCATAATTATGACGGCAGTATATAGTGTTAGAGTATTTGCCCGTCATATTATGACGTCATGTTATAGGTCTATATGTATCGTTGGTTATCGCCGTCGTCAAGACAACCGGTTTATGTTTCACAATAGAACAGAAGCCGTTTGTGACGTAGCGTCCTCCGACAGACAAATTTGCATATAAGGAAACTATATTAATAGATATACATATATATATATATAATAGAAAAAATATATATATCGACACTCACTCTGAATGAATATATATATATATATATATATATATATATATATATATGACTAGATTCTCTGATTAATTATTTGACTGTATGATTCGATGGTCGGTTTGGTAGAGAGAGTGTAGATGTACGTGACTAGCATCCCTGATTGTAAAATCGATCTTCATATAGGTGGGACCCATCCTAGCCCACACCCTGTGTCACTCATCCACTTCAGATTGTGACTCCATAATTTATTGAATGAGTAGACTCGTGCATTGGCAATGAGAGATAGTGTTGATGTACATAACTATATAAAATCTGCTAGAATTTATTCTATTATATTATAAGTAGATTCTTGTATTATTAGAGAGAGCGAGAGAGAGAGAGAGAGAGAGAGAGAGAGAGAGAGAGAGAGAGAGAGAGAGAGAGAGAGAGAGAGAGAGAGAGAGAGAGAGAGAGAGAGAGAGAGAGAGAGAGAGAGAGAGAGAGAGAGAGATTAGATAACACTATTAGATGTAAAATTAGATGACTAGAATCAGTGAGAACTTAATCGATAGCTTAAGTGGATTCTTGTATTAGTTCAGAGACATTGCAGCTATAATTATACGACTAGAATATGTGAGAAATTATCTGATTTTATTGTCTGATTGGCGTATTGGTAGATAGTGTGTTGATGTTGATGTAGCTGATGTACGTGACTAGTGTCTGTGATTGCCCACACCCAGTGTTTAATCTAGACACCTTGGGGGGGGAATTTCCCCCCAGGATTTATGTTTCCCCCAGAGGCCAACAATATTGTAATGTAGACAGCATTTTTGGCGGGGAAATCCCCCCAGGATACATGTAGCGCTGCCCCCAGAGACGAGGTAATTCCTAAAAAAAGCTCGTGAAAAGTTTTTAGTTTCCGAAAAAAAGTCAGGAAAGTGGGATGAATTACTAAAAAAGGTCATCAACTTTTTTAAAGATGAAATTCCAAGAAATGTGTTTGAACGTTCGAAAACACGGATGACATTTTCCAAAAAGGTCGCCCTTGTTGGTTCCCCGACAAACCTTGTTTCCCCCCTCAGAAGAGGGGACTCGATTAAACACTGGCGCACACCTTTAACAGAGGTTGACAAAGGAGACTAGAAATTAAAACGATACAGTTGAAAGAGCGAAAGAGAGGAGCGAAGAAACGCGACATCATGATATATAGAACTAGGAGCAGCAAGAGAGGAAACATATAGAAGAGAAACAGGAAAAGAAAATCTGAGGCCGGAAGTAATTAATATCATAAGTAAGGAAAAATTTTGGTCCAATGCATTGAGACATAATTATTTAACCCCAAATGCCTTTTGATTTAGCTGAAATTCCGTGTACTTTGAAACGGTATGACATGTGTTCGGTGCGTTTTTTTGTGTCTGATTATACTGTTGTGTTTATCAATGATTCTGAAAGTAAGAATTAACTGTTTAGAATCGTTAGAATTTGATGATAGTAATGATGCTAAAGAGCAGTAGCGTAACAACCATGTAACGAGGGTGGACAAAGTCCATGGGCCTCGAGGTCGTAAGGACCGAAGAGCTTGTCATTTGGGAACGATTGTCATAATACTGACAATTGACAGCCTGCAGTGTGCTGTTTGCCACTTTCCAATTAAGTCATCATCGCCAAAGCGAAGCGCTCCTTCTCCAAATTGAAAATCATAAGAATAGGCCTATATCTAGTCTGCTTCCCTTTCTGACCTTCGAACAATCGCTCAATACAGTTTCTCTGGATAAACTGTCAGACTTGAAATGACGCTTGTCAAATACGCTTAAGGGGCCTATGTCCTATGCTTCGTAATAAAGGTACACTTTAGAAATTCTCCAGGCTACGATTACGGTTACAATTACAAAATTTATGCAAACAAAATTATATTTAACATATGCACGGTTATACCACATCTGTAAGATGTCAGTAATTAATGTAGTTAATTATGCAATGTTTTCGTTGCACTGAAGAACGTTGAAAATGCATGAGACGTCGGCTTAATAATATATGCTTCTCAAAGTATAGAGAAGCAAATTACACAGCCTAAATAGCTTAATACGATCATCCGCTACAGATTGGCATTATTACCCTACACGGCATGAACTCAATCCTCTAAAAATTACTCTGGTAAGCTGATTGAAATAAAAGTGGTATCGGATTAACAGACCAACATATCTGGAGGGCTACTTTGAGGAAAGATTCGAACTCTAGTATAACACCTAGCTATAGTATATGGTATCATAGTATAGACCTGGCTATACTGCTTTGTCAAAAAGTCTATAGGCATATTATCAATTAGGCCTATTTCTGAAAACTCGATTGAATTGGTCTAAACAACTTCTTCTTTGACTTTGCAAGACTTACTCTTCGTGAGCTAGCTATCACCGACAAACCTACACCGAGTAAATAAAACTACTAAATTCATTTCTCGTGTGCTAATCTATATTAACAGATAATACTACATTTTAAAGGCCTAATCGAATGGTTAGTTCATTCATATCGGAAATTTATATTGCGCCTTTTCAAGGAGAACTACTCAGAGGCGCTCCCGACTTCAGTACGGCTGAAGAGAACAGTCTTAAGGTGAGAAAGGATCATAGGAGAAAGGGTTCTGCTGAGTAAGCCGAGCACCAGCTGGAGGCTATTCCAAGTCAAAGAACCCACCACTGAGAAAGCGCGATGCTGCCTGGTAGAGGTACGGGTGAAGGGAACAAATCAAGCATAATTTTATTATATCCAATAACTTACATTTGCAAATTCGTCTTAGTTCTTCCACTTCAAGCATCTTCAGAACCAGCCTTCATTCATCTTCATTCATCTTCAGGTATTTTTCAACTTGTTTTTCAACTTGTTTTTTCAACTGCATGGTTTCATAATGGTTTCTTAAATGAAATAAGACAAACCAGCGAGACAATCATTTGATTGCATGCTTACATGCATGCTTACATGCATAAGAAATGCATGGTCACACCGCAGCGGCAATATATTCTGCGTAATCTATCTGAATATCTGTCTAAATAATAATGATAATAATCCTTATGAAGGCATAGTGCACCTCTTCTTTATCTACATAAAATGACGTCAAATATTTAAAATACATTAGACTTCTTTAGAGGAATCTACATTAATGGTCTCTTAAGTCTATGAAATACTGGTTGAGCCTGAGCCCCCTCCTCTTCAATCTGAAGCTGCAAGGGCTATTCGGCAAACCGCCAGTCGTAAGTCAACAGGTCCAGATGAAGTCCCACTTGAGCTTTTTAAATGGAGGTGAAACAGTAGTAGACAGGATGCACAGATCTGTACGGCAGTCTGGGAAACTGGTGAATGGCCTGCGGACTGGATACACTAGGCCTACATTCATACCAAAATATGCACCAGTTTCAGCTTATATGCGCGATGTCCTGCATTGGCTTTCTGCTTCACAGCGCATCTCCTACAGGGTTGCTTCTCTTGTTTGGCGGTCTCTCTCTGGTGATGCTTCGTCTTACCTTTCTGATCTCTGCTGTCCGCTCTCTGGCCTAATGTCCCGTCGAGTTCTGCGTTCTGCAACTGGAGATGAGCTGTTGGTCCGTCGGCCCGCTCCTCAATTAAACAGCGTCGTGCCTTCTCAGTGGCTGGCCCTCTACGTGGAATGGGCTCCCACCTTCTTTGCGCTCAGTTCCACGAGGCAGTTCTACCGCCTCCTTAAGTATTCTCTTTTAACCGTGGCTGGACTAGGAGCACATCTGAGTAGGTTTCTTGAAGAGGCGCTATGTAAATTATCAAAGTGAATGAATGAATAAATGAATACCACTTCCAAGAAAGGTGATAAAAAACAGTGCACAAATTATAGAACATTGCTCTGGTCTCACATGCTAGCAAAATTTTGTGCAGAATCATTTTAGAACGGATTCGCAACAAGACTGAAAGCGAGATTGCAGAAGAACAGGCAGGCTTTCATCGTGGAAGAGGGATAAAAGATCACATCACTAACCTTAGGATCCTTCTGCAAAAGACAAGAGAGCATCAGCAACCTCTGTTCATGTGCTTTGTGGACTTCAGAAAGGCTTTTGATTCAATATCACACCATAAACTTTGGTTAACCATGATTGACATGGGATACCCAATTCATCTCATCAACCTATGTTTTTTAAGGAAACGTTCCTGCTAAAGTAAGAGTGGTAGGTACACAGTCACACTGGTTCCATATCCGGAAAGGGGTCAGGCAGGGCTGTGTCCTTTCACCATAGGCCTACTTATTTAATATCATAGCCGAGATGGTCATGAGAGAAAAACTTGAGGGTTTTAAAGGAGGGATAAAAATCGGTGGTAGGAAGGTCCCAACCTTTGATACGCTGATGACATAGTTATGTTGGCTGGTTCAGTGTCCGAACTACAGGAACTGGTTGATCGCCTTGATCAGATCGGCCGGAAATTCGGACTGTTGATTAACATAGACTAGACAAAGGTGATGGGGATAGATGGCGCTACCTGCCGTATTAAGGAGAACAACTGGAACAGGTTGAAACATTTCTTTACCTTGGATCACTCATCACAGAGGATGCAGAATGCACCAAAGAAATTAGAGCTAGATTGAATTAAGGTAAAAGAATCATGGGAACGTTGAAAAACTCTGGAAAAGTCATGGTACACCAGTGCCAAATAAAATAAGACTCGAAGGCTCTGATATGCCCAATCGCAACCAATGGTTGCGAAGGATGGACCATTAAAGGATCTGATAAATTGAGGATAAATGGATTTGAAACGAACGGACTGAGGCAGATAATGAGGGTGTCTTGGATGGCAAAGAAAACCAACGAATGGGTATTGAAACAACTCGGCATAGAACGTCAGATGTTATGTAGCATAAAAACAAGAGAGTTGCAATACTTTGGTCACATTATGAGAAAAATGGAGCCTGTTTGGAGAAAGAATAATGCAAGGCACAACTGCTGGATCACGAGCACGTGGAAGACCGCGAACAACTTGGATTGAGAACGTAAGGTCTTGGACAGGTTTGACTATGGACTCAATTATTGAGGTCAGTAAAAGATCGAAACATCTGGAGACGGACAGTTCATGATGCGGCCAACCTTCGGATCGAAGACGGTTAAAGACAAAAGCTGGTTGAACTCTTCAGACAGGCGTCTATGAAACTGGAGATTAGAGAAGACATGCAGACAACCTATGTCTGCGTCTGGGTGTCGTCATTCTTTCTGTTTGTGTTTCTGTTTCTCTGTCTCTCTGCAGTCTTACTGTAGTCCGTCGCGTGGCCACTCTGTTTGCCATGGCTGTTAACTGTATTTTGTCTCTTTCTGTTGTCTATTGATCTTTCCCAAAGACGCCTGTGTAAGCCCAAAAATCGTGCTGTCCAACATGCGGCCCTCGGGCTGATTTTAAATGGCCCGCCCAAGCTGAATGCCACAAAAAAGTTGCCAGCACAATTCAAAGCCAAAATCTCACAAGAAACGTGCATGAACGTTTATTTATATACTTTTTGGCGCTGAACTATTATAAAGCATGCCAAACATAGGGTAGGCTACATGCTATTATTCACTGATTATTGCGTAATTATTTCCATAATAAATTTTAATGCATTTAATAATTTTCAATAAATTTCAGTCGTTGCTTTTGAGTTTACTGGTGCCACCCTAGGCTTCGAGAATAATTTTTTCGGTGGCCCACGGTGTCAAAAAGGTTGGACAGCACTGCCCTACGATATTATACATGCGTCCATGATCTTTCCAGGCCTATGTCTCACTGTTTGCGCCATACGGAGACGTAGATAAAAAGGACCTTCCAAATTACGAAGCGATTTGACACTTTTATGTAGATGGTCCAGAATGGTACTCACAAGCGCGCTATATAAATATTTAACAAAGCAACTCCATGAACAATAGATACGGTACAGTAAAACTAGAGAACGCAGTCCAAAAAAATTGTCTTACTTTTTATGCAACACTTTAGTTACCGGTACTATCATCTTCGCTTCTTACTTGCATCAAATAACTTTTTCAATTAATTTATTTCACGTTTTGCCATAATTATTTCCTTACTTACTGCCCGATTATTTTCGGTCGTTGAAATGACGAGAATAAAAATTCTGTTATACCTTGCGAAAGATTTCTTTTTCACTTCGATGATCGACTGCCGCTGAGTTCGGGAACTACTGTTCGTCACCCTCTTCATCATCTTCGCAGTCGTTTCGTCGTCGTCTTCATCATCTTCCGTCGTCGTCTTCATCATCTTCTTTTCCGTCTGCAGTCCTTGACAGATATGACTCGATTGTGATTGTTCCCGAAATTGATGAGAAAAGCAAATTACGTCATTTTAGCGATGACGTCATAATTGGGGGTCGCGACCTGAGGCAAATTATATGAAAGAGGCAATCACAACGGGTGTCGTAATATTAATCTAAAATAATGACAACGTCAGTGTCGCTATGTTACTTACATCTAAATTGAACTGAGTATTCCATGTAACAATATAGGTCTTACATCAAATTAAATTGTAATATGGAGGACGAAGTATTTAAATTATGAGCACAATTTAACCTCACACTGAAAAACACGAATTGTAAACTATGGTTACATTTTGTTTCGAACTCAGTTCCATTTTGAGTTAAATACCTGTTAAGAAACGGTGTACTTTGATCGAATGAACCCAAGCTGATGTTCTTCGATAATATGGACTCAATGTACACGTAGTAGCGCTATGGAGGTTTTGGGGCTAGCTTACGCGGATGATGATGAAGATGATGATGATGATGATGATGATGATGATGATGATGATGATGATGATGATGATGATGATGATGACGACCGTTAATATGGCGCCTTAACGCGGCCATACCGCTACAATGGCGCCTCACAACTCCTAGCGGCCAGGTATCGTAATGTACGAGGCATCAATCGATAGTTGTGTCGCTTCTAATCAAAACTGCATTCCATTATCAAAATCCAGTAGAAGGAACCATAAAGAACAATTCGCTGCCTCTACAGGCCTACTGTCGTTGCTCACTGCAAAAGCATCAACCGATGGCGCGCCAGAACTAATTCTTGACCTCCTCTCTCTCTCTCTCTCTCTCTCTCTCTCTCTCTCTCTCTCTCTCTCTCTCTCTCTCTCTCTCTCTCTCTCTCTGTCTCTCTCTCTCTCTCTCTCTGTCTCTGTCTCTCTCTTTCCTGTCCAGTTACGCAAGCGCCTGAAAACATTTCTCTTTGTCTGTGAAGACACTGACCCGGGTCGGGATTATGAGTGGCGCTATATAAATTCTCGATTACAATTACAATCCGTAGACGTCAATACCAAATCAGCTGTGACAGAGAGGTAGGCCTAACCTATAGTGATAAGCTATTTGAAAAAAGTAGGCCTAAGTTAAAGGTTGAGATTGAAATGAATAAAAGACTTGAGCAAAACGAACAGATGCCGTATAGGGTTCCAAAATTAAGTCCATCAGCTGAACAAACTCGTTCAAACAAGTTGGGAATCGGTTTAGACTAAATCGTCTTGTTAAGTCCGCATTGTAACGTCCGCTGTACAACTTTCTTATCTTGTCTTGTCTTCAACCTTCCTCGATCCGAGGGTTGGTCGCTTCATGGACAAGCTTCCTCCATCTTCTGCTGTCCTCCGTCTCCGTCAACACTCGATTGAATGGCAGATCCATCCAAGTTCTGATGTTGGTGATCCATCCCATCTTCGGTCTCCTCTGTGCTCTTGCTCCTGGTACTGTACCCTGCACTATCTCCTTTTCCAAGCAGTCTCCTTTTTTCCTCATCAGGTGTCCGAAGTAAGAAAGTTTCCTTCTTTTGATCAAGTTTAACAAACTTCTTTCTGTTCCTGTACTCTCCAGTACTCACTCATTTGTTCTTTTTTCCGTCCATGATACTCTCAGAATCTGTCTTAGACACTTCATTTCGAAAGCCTCTAATCTTTCTCCATCTCTCTTCTTGATAGTCCAGCTTTCACAACCGTACGTTGCCACTGGCCAGACAAGGGTCCTCATGAGTCGTATCTTAGTACCCAGTTTTGTGCTGTGATTCCTCCATATTTGCCTCAGCGTTGCCCCTGTCAGTGCCGGTGTCCCGTGACAGAGTCTCCCCCCTAAAAGTCTCCCCCCGGAGACTCTATTTCGAAACAGATTCTCCCCCCGGCGGATCTGTTTCAGAATAAATTCGCCCCCCGGAGACTTTATTCTGAAACAAAGTCTCCGGGGGGAGAGAATATTTCATCCCCCGTTGAAATAAAGTCTCCCCCGGGGAGACTTTATTTCATCGCGTGATACACATGAACCATATCTGGAACTCCTCGTCAATTCTTCATTTTATAATCTTTGCGACGATACCAATGTATTTCTATGTGAGAAATCTCTTGAAATTCTATATAACAAGGTAAATAATGAATTAGAAAGGCTATCGGAATGGTTTAACCCATTAGTGCCTAAGGTCCCCGAAAATGGGACACTACATCAAATTAATTATACGTTAGAAGTACATTAAATGTAATAATTATCACGTCAAGATTTTGCTCATTCTGTTTGGACTGGAAATGCGCACAAAGAAATAGTTTGTCGGCTGAAAACAGTGCTGTAACCATACCATAGCTAACGTAAACATTGCGGACTTTTCTTATCTAATTTTAAATTATTTAATTTGCGTTTATTACAGCGTTGCGTTTATTTGTGGTTTCACAAAAGATTGGTATATGGGTAAAGCTTTACGGTGGTCGCCTATTAGCCTAACACAGGTTAAATTTGGATGGCGATCGATGGTTAAAATATAACACTATTCTATACAGGACAGGTGAAAAACAAGTAAACTGAAATCATTGTTTAGCATATGACATGTCAAGTGTTAACCAGCCTAATGTTTTAAAGAATGGTAAGCATAAAATTATGTTTCAAAATTTGAGCATCAACACAAACTTTATGAAGGTTCCATCATCATCAACAACAGTTTGGGGTAAATAGTCAAGTTGAATAGTAAATAGTAGGCCTACCCATAGAAAACTATTGAAATAGTATTTAACATAATAAATACCTGTGGACTATTGCAAATACCACATGACTAAAAACTAGTAAGTGCCAGTTACACATAATCATTGAGAAAGCTTTAAATTTTCTAATGTAGTAACGTTCTGTTAGTATAGTTCTTGTTAAGTTTGAGTAAGTCCAACTGTTCAATAGTTTCACTGGATAAGCAATTCCTGTCAGCTATCTCCAATCCTACCTCTGGTCACTTTCTCCACTCTCCAGTCTGGCGTTCTATAGGATATGGGTGCTAGCTCATTCTGCCAGATACCCAAACAGCACTGGAAATTGGCCCAAGTCGTTGCCCAAATGGGCATTTTGGGTATGATCTGGGCTTCGACAGATTTTCTTCTGCCCTAACAAT
The DNA here is from genome assembly GCA_963556255.1 of Allolobophora icterica. Taxonomy (NCBI): domain Eukaryota; kingdom Metazoa; phylum Annelida; class Clitellata; order Crassiclitellata; family Lumbricidae; genus Allolobophora; species Allolobophora icterica. Next base: position 34,150,549 of record OY744607.1, on the reverse strand, counting down.
ACCTAATGCTTGTGCAATAATTGTGTAGTAGCGATACGTACGTGTATGCCCATATATAAGCCTAATTTTGTTCAAGCATATCTTCTGACATTAGCTGCTTTGACTTTATCAAGACTTAATTGGCATCTGACTTTTCTATTCTGACTTGACGTCTGGCTTAATTCTTACTTAATTATGAGTGATGACTTCATTATTCTGACCTTTCTATTCTGACTTGACCTCCGACTTGACTTATTTGTGACTTAAATCTGATTTCATTAATTCTTATTTCTGACTTAATTCTGACTTCATTCATTCTTATTTCTGACTTAATTCTGACTTAATTATTTCTGATTTCTGACTTAATTCTGACTTCATTATTTCTGATTTCTGTCTTAATTCTGACTTCATTAATTTTTATTTCTGACTTAATTCTGAATTCATTAATTTTTATTTCTGACTTAATTCTGACTTCAAAAATTCTTATTTCTGACTTAATTCTGACTTAATTATTTCTGATTTCTGACTTAATTCTGACTTAATTATTTTTATTTCTGACTTAATTCTGACCTCATTAATTCTTATTTCTGACTTAATTCTGACTTCATTAATTCTCATTTCTGACTTAATTCTGACTTCATTATTTCTGATTTCTGACTTAATTCTGACTTCATTAATTCTTATTTCTGTCTTAATTCTGACTTCATTAATTTTTATTTCTGTCTTAATTCTGACTTCATTAATTTTTATTTCTGACTTAATTCTGACTTCATTAATTTTAATTTCTGACTTAATTCTGACTTTAAAAATTCTTATTTCTGACTTAATTCTGACTTAATTTATTCTAACTTAAATGACTAATACTTGACTTCTGACTTGATTGCTGAATCAACTGAATTCTGACTTAATTCTGAATGACTTATTAGGGGTTCCAAATTTTGGGCCCGTTTGAGCAGGAGTATTAGTGCCCAAAGGGGCCCCAAATTTCGATCCCTATAAAGGGCCCTAAATTGAAATGGTTCGAGCCAACAGAATTGAAGACTGTCCACTTCCTGCAGTTGACCAGTTCACACAGGAGAAACGATGGTTAGTTGACTCTAGGTTGGATACAGAATCATCTGTTATCGTTGTGAGATTAACAGTGTTGAAACACTGGCATCAAACTGTCATGGCGTTCAGCCACTTGCATCTGCACAACGATTGTCGCGCACTGAGGGCAAACGAGTAAGCATAGAGCAGGGGTGGCGAACCTTTTTTACGGTGCGTGCCCAAATGCTGATAAATCATTTTTAAAAATATCGTCGCGTGCCCCTCGGATATTTGCACAGTATTATAATTATTTTTCTCATATAGGTTTTAGTTAACAAAGCGTAAAGAAATGAATTAAAGACGTTATATCAAAGATCGTTTTGAATGTTAATTAAAATTAAGCCCTACAACAAAGAAAATGTGGATTTGTACAGGGATTTTGTATTTCTAAGTTTGAATTTTGGGGGACGCTCTGAATTCCGCGTGCCCTACAAATTTCAATGCGTGCCACTTTGGGCACGCGTGCCATAGGTTCGCCATCCCTGGCATAGAGCATTCATACTTGATCAGTATGTACAACTCGTACATGGGAGGAGTTGACCGTATGGACCAAAACGTGTCATGTTACAGGATCACAATTCGGTCAAGAAAGTGGTGGTGGCTAGTCTTTGCCTATTTTCTTGATGTTGCTATGCAGAATTCTTGGCTCTTGTACCGCCTAACACAAGTTGCTAAGCATCACCTGCTTGATCAACTGGATTTTCGATGTGAAGTATGCAATAGTTATTTTCAGCAGTAGAAAGACTGGGTATTGGATGAAGCCTTGGATGACCAAAACAACATGCCATACGAGTACCTTATGAGATCCGAACTGATGATCTGAACCACTACAGCCAGGCCATTGGGACTCAAAGATGGTGTGCACTCTGTGAAATGAAAGTAGGCAGAGTGCAAGAAATGCAATGTCGGTTTAGATGTGGAGTGTTTCACTCCATCTCACGAAACTGTTCAGCAATAATTGAAGCAGCTTCATACTACTGTTTTAGATTACTGCACCAGTAATATTAAGTATAAATGAATAATTACCACTGTATATCTGTTTCATGATAAATGACATTACTTTTGCTGATTGGTAAACACTGGTTTCTTTGGATCAATAAACGATTGATTGATAAAAAAAGGTCTTAGCTAATATTTTTTTATAGTTGATGTTAGTGATATGAGACACGAGCTGTACTATTACCTAGCATTGTCTCTATGCAATAGATTTAAAAATTTGAACATTTTTGTGTATAAATGAATTCAGGCATGCCACTTTTACAGATGTGCTATTAAATTAGATCTAAATTGATTCTGAGTAGGCCTATATATATTGTTTCTGTGTTTTTAAAATTAGCTGTATGTAACAGGCATAAGTGAAATAACATGTACATATTAATATGTCAAAGTTGACACGTCCACACATGCCTAGCATCCCCCAAAATGGGACACTTAAAAAACTTGCTCCTAAAGCATTGAAAGCTAAACTTCTGTAGAAATTGTGCATGATATTGTGAAAAACTTATCATTTACAATGTTTTTACACTTTCAGAAGATTTAAAAAAATCAGGAACATAATGGGTTAAAGCTAATAAGTTCTCTGTAAATTTATCCAAGACTAATTACATAATATATCGCTCGTGTAAGAAAACTCTTTCAATCCTTGACTTTGGCATAAAAATTGATAACAAAGAAATTATTCAGGTCACTTCTACAAAATTTTAGGTGTATATGTTGACGAGCACTTAACCTTTAACGAACATGTATCTGTAATATCTAACAAAGTTGCCAGAAACATAGGCATTAGCTTTCTTAGTTAAATAAATGCTTGAGTAATCTATCTCTAGACTGCACTGACTTCATCAAAGAATCGCAGAAAATCAAGCGCAACTCATATCAGCTCACACCAGTTGAAGGGTGGGTCTAATCCGCATCAAGAATCGCATAGAAGCCAGTGCCAGCTCGTATCAGGAAGCCAGTACAGTTTTAGTTATTCCCATGTATTGTGTCTACCTCCTTGTGTAGCTAATTATCTGGCCCGATACATCTGACGCCGATAATATTCAACGACCGATATCCAACACAACATCAGTGGCAGGTCTAACCCTCAAAGAATCAGCGTGAAGCTAGTTAGCGCTAGCTGGTTAAAAAGAATACAATATCAGTTAGTAGATGGGAAGGGCTTACTGATCACAGAATCGTTTAAGAAAAAAGCGCTAACTAGCACCAATAAAATGTCCACTTCTAGTCAGAGCCATTTTCTTAATTAGCCTATAGATAAGCTATTACAATGTGTGTTATCGCTCCACTGGGTTCTAGTATTACATAAGCCGCCCGACATCCTAAAAGTGTTAATACATTATTTCATATTTTTTCATTTTATATTTATTTCATGTCCAATTCAACTAACAAACATAAAAGTCACTTATTTAAGAAAATGTACATATTAAATCATATTTAAAATTATATAGAAAAGCAACCGAAATAGAGGGGGCGATTTTAGAATGGGGGAGACTTTGTTTCGTAGAAGGGGAGATTCTATTTCAATGGGGGAGACTTTGTTCCGATACAGAGTCTCCGGGGAGACATTATTTCAGCCCGAGGGAGACTCTGTTTCGGGGGGAGACTTTATTTCGTGACACCGGCCTTAGGGGGCGTGCGAACCGTGCGGCCGCACGGGGCCCGAAACTTAGGGGGCCCGAAAATGTCACAGAAAATTAACATGAACAAGACACCCTAATAATAATATTATGGTTTCAATTAAATCTTCTCTTTTATCAATAAAATAAAAGTCAACTTCCTCTATATCCCAGAATTCTCTTGTAAAGTTAAATTTCACTTGTTGTACTTGTTAACAATCTATTAAAATAAAATACTTAGCAATTAAAAATAATTTGACTCGTGTCATGGAAGTCCGCACAGTATACTCTGCACGGGGCCCGAAATATCCTAAGACCGGCACTGCCCCGTGTTCAGTCCCCTTGCCTGTACAGCTTAAGTCTGCCTTATTTTGGATGCTTACTGCTAAGAATCATCATGAGACACCTCTCAATGAAGTTCTATCGCCTCCCATAATGAATATTAGGACGAATCCAGGGTCGAGACTGGCGACTCTGAAATTAGCCTAGGAATGCCTTCGAAAGCAGAGATCGCTGATGTTGTCCGGGCTCTCAAGAATGAAACGGTGTGCCGGACATCTGCAAGGTCGTACCAGAAATGCTCAAAGAGAGTGAAGATTGCGGGCTTACGTGACTCACTCAATATGTGGTGCCCTACAGGGGTCCAACGGATCCCCTACTCGGACCCTGTGAGCAATATCGTGATCGGGAGGAGAACAGCGATGGCACCGGTCTCTACCACTTGCTATGCGAGCGCTCAAACCAATCAGCTAAATCATGGAATAGGAACGTTTCAATATTGAGAAGACATTAAGAGGTGGATTTAACAATCTGCCGCCCCAAGCCAAGATTTTGGAATGGAGCGATTGAGAATCAGACAAGAGTAGGCCTATAGCAATTACTAACAAAAACAATTACTTATAAAAAAGTTTTTTAAACCTTTAAAATGTGTCGAATTTCAAAGTGTCTGAACATCATAAAGTAAAAATGCAGTATTCGTTACGTAAGTACTTGTTAATTGGATTTAGTTTATTTAAACCCCTAAGAAAAACGACTTCATTATTAGGTTGAAAACATTCACGTACCGGTATTGGTGGAACTGGGAAATTCAGAACCAGTTGAATTTTTAACACAGGGGTATTAGTTACAAATGTAATAATCGTCAGACCCTCAGCAAAGCTGCTCCCTTTTACTCTATTAGTAAGTCCATCAGATCATCATCCTCTGTCTCCCCTCGCCCCATAACCTTGGAACTCTGGCTACGCCACTGCTGTGGATACAACCAGTCTGGCTGTAGTGGTAAAATTAGAGGTGAGTACACGCTACCGGTTAGTTTTCCGAAACAAATCAGAGGTGAGTATACGCTACAGTATTTTGTGAGTATACGCTATAGTATTTTAATATAAATAAAATATAAATATTTTGTGAGGTGAGTATACGGTCTCTAGAGGTGAGTACACGCTGTATAGCCGCGTATACCCTTTGAAATCAGATCTCCATCCTCAGTACCATGACAGCATCATGGTCAAATACGCCGATGACACATACTTGCTTGTTGGTTCATCTAGAAGGGCTACTATAGGAAAGGAGATGGGAGCGATTGAGAGATGGGCCTCGGCCTGCAACTTGCGCTTGAACAGGAGTAAGACTCACGAGATGGTGATTACTCTGCGGCCTAGAGCCTCCCCACCCCTTTGATTGACGGAATAGAAAGAGTTAGATCAATGAAAATCTTGGGGGTTGTCATGCGTGACGATCTTGGAGCAGAAGATCATGTGGATGCGGTTTTGGCCTCGTGTAGAGGATCTATACAGGGCTTTACAGGCTCTTCGGATTTTGAAATCAAGGGGCCTTCCGAGCGAGGCCCTGCAGCAGGTTGCAGCCGCCACCACCGTCTCTAGAATGTTATACGCAGCCCCCTAGCTCATGGTGGGGAAGAACCACAGCAGAGGGAATTTTTGGAGGCTAATTGTCCGTATCCCTCATGAATTTAATCAAAACTTTTTATTCCTGCTTTAAAAATTATTTGCCTGTATCATGTCATATGACAAATGAATATACTCTTCTCCTTTTCATAGGCCTAATCCTTACATAAGTCCTGAAAATAGGGTCATTGCTTTGCATCAAATGTTGCAGATGCAAACTCTTATTTGAGCAGCTTGCCTAAGATCATCATTCCATGCTTACTGGCCAGTTTTGAATCCATGATCGTTGGGCGATAGGACTTGCAAGATGCAGATGAATAAAACCCACCAAAGAAAATGTCAAAATCAAGAAAAAGCCCAATATAATGATGCTGCAGATCAAGTTCTTGTAGTTTAAAAATATCAAGCTAAGTAATTTGGTTTATAGTTAACTGGAGATACTTGAATATGATATTGTGAAGCTGTTGTGATTTACTGAAGCCCAAACAGAAGCCCGAAAACAAACTGCTCGGAATGAGTGAAAACGTTTGTTTCATGGTTGTAAGACATTTTTATCATAAATTCACAGCCAAATGCATCCATACACATGAAATAATAAATGCAGCTGTATATGAAAATAAACTACGTTATTACCTAATATTATGATTTACTATACATTTTAATGTTTACACATGGTACACAAAACTTTCAATTTCTTGTTTACTTAATGTTACAAGCAATTTACAACATATTCTCATTGGTTATGTGGCAGTTTATTGACATCAGCATTGTTCTTCTTTGACAACATGGCTGTAAAGTCAGTAATTCTGCCAAAGTTAATTCCATTAGAGAATAACATTTGGATAATTTAGATCTACCTATTAAGAATTGCAATCAGTGTTCTAACAGGTAACAATCAACAACATTTCTACAAATTCCTCACAATATTTTAATAAACAAATAAAGCCACAAATTTTCTTTTGCTGCTGTAACATTTAGCACTCCTGAGTAGATACCTTGAAGGGCACTATATAAATTTTTTATTTTTTCTTGCAATGAATAAATACTGTGTGAGCCCATAGAGCCCGGGTAAAGGCCATCCATAAAACTGCTCTTCGTATAAGTATGCTATTTGGGGTAACAGCGCATTGTCTAATTTAATCATTCATCATTATTACTTGCGTCATCTTATTTCTATATTAATGTTGAGCATAGTTCAGTTTTGCTGTTGGGAACAATCCGCAGTTTCTTTTCACGTTCAGTGTTCTTTGAATGCAAACACGACTCCGAAGTTGTGCAGCTTTGAGAAATAGAAGATAGCTTTTAGGAATAGAAGACGGCAGCTTAAAAAATAGGACTGTAGTTTTGATAAATAGAAGACAGCTATTAGGAATTGAAGACGGCAGCTTTAAGAAATAGAGTATTAGTAGCTTTGAGAAATGGAAGACAGCAGTTTTGAGAAATACAAGATTGTAGCTTTTCAAGTGGAGCACAGAGATAAAGCTGCTTATAATAAAATATTAATACTGGAATACTACTGAAACCCGCATTTCAATAAATAGATTACCAGCGACAGACCACGAAATTGTACAGGACCAGTCAAAGGGTTTAGAGGGCTAAAACTGGATTAGGGGCCCATTTCCAAACAGGTGGATGGCAAATATATATACATATATATATCTGTATTTGCATATTCATACATCTGTTTTTAGTTCTGTTCACTATCTCATTGTGCCCTTCAGTTGGAATTGTGGCTGGTTAAAACTGGCACTAAACGTGCTTTGCCTATGCCATATACACGTATTTGAAGCATTAGCTGATCCTACAAGTCTAACACATTAAATCTCAATATAACTCCAACACTTAATATACACAGTTTTCATTACAGCCTTGACAACCAGTATTAAATTGCTTGCCATTGCAGTGCACTTAGGAGAAACTAGTGTTTCAAAACTTCAATGTCCAGTCTAAATGCTTGACAAATCTTTTGCCTATCTGAAAGAACAGGTATAATAGTTTGAAAGAGCAGGTATACTCATGACCTCTAACCAGCAGTGGCCCTCACTCTAAAGGTCTTGTGGTTTAATGATAATGCACACACACAAACTTCATAGTGAAGTTATGGAACTAAAAACAAAGCATAATCACTTCAACTGTTTCCATTTGTTGTATATTCTTAAGTTAAGTCTGACATGGTCCTTGTGCAAAGCAAGATTTGTTTGCCAGCTGTCAAACCAGTCCACAGGAGACATCCTTCAAATGTATAATCACAGATCCTTGCACCAAAAGCCAAGGCGGGACTGTGAGGTCAGGCATGCTTGTCTGGAAGGTTACTACTTTCTGAATGTTCCATTGGCTCCTTGCGTTCAACCCAAGCTAACTGTTTTGCCTCGCCAAGGCTGCAGTGCGAGACAAGAGGTCGACCAAGATCTATCGTACAAACTTTGGTGTCCGCTGCGTCAGATGCCAAACTTGAGTCATACAGCTGAATCATGAGATGCAAATCCAACTTTGACTACAAGCAGATAAATGAGCATAAAAGTTATTTTAAATATTGAAAATAAGAACAATGGAAAACAATAAAACAGGGGTGAATTGGCATCTGCGTTCTGCTTAATATTAATTTAACCTGGCTAATATTCTGATTTCAAAACAAATCCAACTTCAGTTTCTATTGATAGCTCTGCAGACTCACAGATGCATGGATCCTGAGTCAGTACTGGTAGCCATATCTGCATATGCCAGCAGACAGTTAAATAGCTACAACTAACATGTGCACACTTAAACATGCTCAAATCTCTTAGACAGTATTCAAGAAGTTCCAACTAACCTGAAGACGCTGAAGATTTGGAAACCGGAACTTTGTGGCATCTGGATTTGATTGTGGTCTTGACATGGTAATCGGCTGAAGAATTGAATCCATTTTTTCCTTTGGCAGCATTAAGCGCACTTTATAGCCAGAGGTAAGATTAGGAATGGCTACCATGTCCATTACATTTGAAGCCACTTTGTAGAAACTTAGCCGAATGTGGTTCGAGTCATTGATTTTAACAGAAAAATTTGGCGGTAAAGCTGCAAGAAGTATAATATAACAAAGATATCACAAAATGAAAATCTTTCACAAAACATTTAAAAGAGGTTTTCAAGACAGATCCAACCATGCACTAAACTTGATGGAAACAAATTGAAATACTCTAGAAAACAGTGAAGGAATGACGGAACCTAATATTTGTGCTCCTGTGGTTCAATTGTCCATGAACTGATGCAATGCATAAGTGACTAGCACACAAAATCAGAAATTCACATTCAGACAAAACAATGTTCCAAATTAGGACAAAAAGGACCTGTGAAATCCTACAGAGTTGGAATCTAGTCTTCAAAATATTGCAATGAGCAAAGTTAAAGGAAGAGCTCTTACTGTGCATGTCGTCCCAGCGTCGTTTCCTCATCTGGGCAATAATTGGATTTGTATCTGCACCAACTGGATCCCACAAACTGCGTCCCCACTCCTCAATGTTTATTGTCATCTCTGGATGTTGCGGGTATTTTTGTCGGTTGTACTGACAATCTGTGAATTCTGTTTAAAAACCAGTTCAAAAGTAAGAATAATTGCTTAAAACTATTTCAGTGTGAAGATTCTACAGAACCAGACTTGTTGTCCTCGAGACCAAGGTCTTGGTCTCGAGTGCACTCGAGTTCGTTTTTAAAAGTTTTGGTCTTGGTCTTGGTCTTAGGTTCAAGGTCTTGGTCTTGGTCTTGAGGTTCAAGGTCTTGGTCTTGAGGTTCAAAGTCTTGGTCTTGGTCTCGCAAGACCAAGACCAAGACCGGCTGTCAATATGAATAGTCATTTTACAACACTCAATAATTAAAACATTTATCAAGCCTGTTTGCATCATAGCCTACAACAAATGCCTACGGACGGATGCAAGTCTTGTTGGTCAGAAAAACCCATCGGCAGCAGCAACTAAGTTATGCTGTGTCTGGAAGCCCTGCCGAGACTCTTTCTGAAGCCAGACGGTCTGATAAACCATGGGAGGATTTCAAAAAGGCTCACGATTTGTACATTTACATCCAGTGCTTGAAAAGCTATTGTGTGTGCCAGCGACTTCAGCACTTGTAGAACGTATTTTTTTTCACATGGTGGAATTTTTATGAGGCCCACAAGGCACGTCTTGGTCAGAAAATTCTGAGCGAATTGGTTTTTATAAAATACAAAAGGAATTTGGAATAACATTTTGCATGAAGGACTTTTGTAAATACGAATTCGGAATTCTCTGCAGTCTGCATTTAAAGTTAATTTGCCTGAATAAAATAAAAGACTCACGCTTTCATTAAAATAGCGAGTAGTCCGACTTGGCAATTTTTTTGTACGGAAAAAAGTATCGGGCTGAATGTGATTTTTTGGGTCTTGGTCTTGAGGTTCAAGGTCTTGGTCTTGAGGTTCAAAGTCTTGGTCTTGGTCTTGGTCTCGAGGTTCAAGGTCTTGGTCTTGGTCTTGGTCTCGAGGTTCAAAGACTTGGTCTTGGTCTTGAGGCTTAAGGTCTTGACAACAAGACTGTACAGAACTGATAATAAATAATGTTCAAACAACTGTAAGCCACTGATAAGAGTTTGTCCCTAACATCCAAGATTTGTGCTACATAAATCATTTGTGGATGATCCAATGTAGACAGCCACAGAGCAAAAACAGGCCATGACAGCCCCAGTATTCCTTCATTCACTAATGCAGGACTGAATTCTCAATTTCCCAGTCAACAAAGGCATGTTATGTGCGCATCAAGGCACTGGATATATTGTCTTTTAGGTGCCCTACAAAACTGCTCGCGTGGCTTTTTAATAGATCCTAACAAGCGCAGTTTGAAAATGTTTGCTATACAGAGTCACATGCATCAGCACATAAGTGCAAAAAATTCTGAATTTATTAGCATTACGGTAATGATTACTATCTATTATATATATATATTTACTATGAACATCTTTAACGTGCGCAAAGTCAAACATAGAAATGCCAATCTGCGAATCCATAAATTCAAGGTAACTGCAGTAATTCTGAGGCAATGGGAAATAATTTGAAGAATATGATATACTCATGCCCCAAAACGATAATCTTCTTCGCGTTGGCCAACGTAAAGCAAAAGTAATGCTTTCTAACAAATCAGGGTTAACAGGTTCACAACAATCTTCAGTAGAGGCCTGCAGATATTTTTGTTTTTGAAATTCTTAATTGTTTATGATAATTATAAAACGTTAATTCATAATGAATATTAATTATTTAACAAAAACACGAGCTTCACTTAAACCAATACTATTAAACTGATTTATTATGCAGTTTTGGGTTTTACTTTTTATTTTTTATTACAAAATGTTGATTATAACATGTGCAGAATATAGAGAAGTGAGCCCTGTGGAATACCGAAAGAAACTTATGTAAAAGCCATACAGTCTGAACCATGTCACATTTATTGTTCATTCACCCTGAAGGGATTTCTGCCAAATCGAACGCCACATTAAAATCTTCCAAAACATGCTGTGTTACTCTGTAGATGTTCAACGACTTTGCAGATGTATAAGATCTTTGAGCAGTACCAGCTACATAGGCTGTCCTTTTCTGAAACCCAACTGTAGCCTCAGTGTATGTATACATGTCTACTTTAAGATCTGCAACTGATGTAGGAATTCTGGAAGATCTGGTTGTTGGACTGGTTGATAATGTTGGTTGGTTCATTGCAGCCACAGAAATCCCAAATTTAATCTGAGATATATTGGTCAGAATCCAAAACAAGCTAGAAAAATTCTGCAGATGCGGAGTTCGAAACAAATGAAGAGAAACTTTGCAATAAAATAAGTTAAATGCTGTAAGAAACTTCAAAACCATCCAAGCTAGATAAAATGAAACTGTCATATTTGACCACCAGTATTTCCTAAACAGTAGCAAAAGGTGACAATCGTATTATGAATGATGGTAGTGGTAATGCTAATGCTGATCATAATTTTGTATTTTCTTTACAAAACATAAGAAAGAAGTCTTAATTAAGAGCTGCACCTACTTGTTTGCAGTGCCTGGAAAACCTGATGGGCATTTAGGTTTTTCTTTTCGAGGACCTCAAGCAAGTACTGGTTGAAGATTCCTCGTGGATGTTTACTCGACTTCTGAATCTCCTCAAAGGATTGCTCACCAATGCTCCTAAAATAGGAAATATCATAAGTGAAACAAAGAAAATTAACATTATCAATAGGAATGTGCTCATCCAGGATTTCAGACAGACTTGAATATAGTTGCAGAACAAACCTAGTATCAGGCTTGTAACTGGGCTACACACGACAAGAGGGGCAAGAATGTAGCTTTGACAGCAGCAAAGTGGAGTATTCTCCAAGAGTGATAATTGATAAAAAGCAATAACTGATGGAAGGTAACATATGATGGTTAGAAACTTGAGCAAGGCAGTCATACAAAACGACTCTACAGGAGCTTTTTTTATATCAGTAGAGTTGGATCAGTGTTGCAGAGTTCAAGAGACACATGTACCTACAAACTTCATTCACAAGTCAGCAAAATCAAGAATATTCTTCTTTCTCTGCTTTTGCTGCTAAGTAAAAGGTGTTGTCGAACTATGTTCCCTATTCATTCATACCAAAAATTTATAAAGCTCTTTCAAGGTAATCTACTCAGAAGCACTCTCAACCCAACCCTGGTTGAAAAGTACAGTCTTAAGATTTGAGTAAAATGTGGCGGTATGGGTACTTGGGACCAAGTGAGGTGCCAAAGGGAGCCCGTTCCAGATTGCAGGGCCAGTAATGGAAAAAGCACGGTGCTGCCTAAGGGGAACCAGAAGCTCAGCCTGCCTAGAAGAGAACAGGGAACCACGGCGCTGGGCGTTCAGAGTGGAGTGGCAATACTCTTGCAAATACACAGGGGCTATCCCACAAAGCAGCGCCATACTAGGGCAGAGACCCAAAAGGCAAAGCCAATACGCAGCGGGGCAGGAAGCCAATGCAAAACATTCCGCATGTACTCAGTGACGTGGCCGAATCTCGGGATGTGACCAACAAGGTATGTCCCTGTATGCAGGATCCAGTCCAAGCACCCAATCTGAGTCGCTTGGAGACCAAGGTAGGGAGCACTGCAATAGATATTGGTTGCTCAGTGCCACAGCTATACAACTAAACATCCTGAGATGAGCTTCAGTTCTCCCTCAACTTACAAAATTAGTCTTTAGATACTAGTACAAACTGCTATTAAGTATCTAACTGCTACTAAGTAACTGGCTGCATTTCTATGTAGCACTTACGCTGCATAGATCGTGATTTTGTTGGCATTGGAAGACTTGACAGGAATAGTTATCAGTGGCATATTCATTGGATTCAGATGTTCAATACTGAAAACAAAGAGGCAGTCATATTAAACAATCAAACGGAGGCCAAGAAGAGTCAGTCCGTTATTAAGTATCAATCAATCAATCAATCAATCAATCAATCAATCAATCAATCAATCAATCAATCAATCAATCAATCAATCAATCAATCAATCAATCAATCAATCAATCAAAGAATTTATATAGCGCCTCTTCAAGGGCTCTACTCAGAGGCGTTCCCAAGCCAGGCCTGATCATAAAGAAGTCTTCAAAAGAGCGTAAAAGGAGGACGGGTGAGTACGAGAAGATAGGCGAAGGAAAGATGGCAAGTCATTCCACGCAGTTAGACCAGCAACAGAGAATGCTCGACGCTGCATAGTAGCAGTGCGGGCAAATGGGACCAAGAAGTCACCCCGAGAAGAGGAACGGAGGGCTAAGCGACCCGTAAAAGAAGAAGAGAGAGAAAAAACGGAGCATAAGTAGCAAGGAGCTGTACCCAAACACATTGCCAGGCAAGAGAGCAAAGCCGGTATCAATGAACTCCATGTGTCTGATTGCTAATGCAAAGGATATCAGTCTGTTATCATTCAATGAACTATAAATGTCGGATTGCTGAATGCATTTGCCTTTTAGCTCAGATATCTAGGGTTTGAAGCAAGTGCACCAACTAAAAATGATATCACAAACTATGTAACTACTGAGGAAAGGTTTTTGATTTTTCCTACATTAAGATATTTTCAGTGTAACATATGCAAAAACTTGTTTAACTACACCATTATCAAAGAGATCTACTACGCACATAAGGAATATATTTACCTTGGCCAAAGAAACTTAAGTTCGTCATGTTTTCTACTTACAGCAAATCAAATTAGCCATCATAATTCTTAAACAAGAAATCAACTTGAATGTACAATGTAAAACTAAATCTTGTCAATTTCTTCAACACTACCACATGGCACAGGTAAAGGACAAAAAATACTCTGCAGAGTGGCAGCAAAGATTGTCAAAGAAAAGCTGTGCAATTTTTTTATTAAAACATACAAACATGGTACAATCAAGAGCAATAAAATGTAAGTTCCATAAGGTATATTAGCTCACAGTAAATTGAGGTTAATTGGGTAAAAATGAAACAGATGCTGGTTGCAAATAAATCATCGCTACACACAGATTAATACATAGAGCCACTTGCCTCTTGCGACAGATATCCAGGAACATCATCAGCACCTTTGGGCTCTTCCGTTGAATCTTGGCTTCCACAGTTTCAATGCAAAGCGATTCACTTAGGTCTGTTCCCTGGCGAGCATCCCAAGGAATGAGATAATGCTGGTTGTTAAAGATGAAGCCATGGCCAGCACAGTAGAAGACCGCTAAGTTAAACATAATGCAATGACCACAGACTATGATAAAACCTACAGATAGTAAGACAGCTGTTTAATTACAGCAGGCATTCATTAACGCTGTCCGGTACCACGATGTTAACGACTAGGCCTATTAACAGCTCTGCCTGACTGCTGCAGAAACTCCAAGTTGAAATGTTACCTTTTAAAGTAATTGGCCACCATCGCCTGGTATCAAGCTACAGTGCAAGTGCCTTCATATCAGACAACTTATGTTTTTGAGCTATCTAGCTATTCTAAGACTTACATAAACCCAGTGGTGTAGTCCTAAAAAATGAAGTGGGGGAACGCCTGGAAATTGAAGTAGCAACTGTAGCAAAAAGTGCAATCTTGCAAGAATTTTGCATAGTGTGAGCGCTGCTATTTTTGAAACTGTTGAATGTAAAAAAATAACAAAAAAATTAATAAATGTAATTATGTAAATTTATACATAGGAATTTGTTATTTAGTATAAAGCCAACACATATATAAATATATCTGCGAAACTGCGAAAGGCTCCAGTAAGTAAGCAGTTGAAACTGTGAGTCTTGAAGTCTTCTTTGTTCATTTATTTAAGCAGAAATGCTGCAAAATAGTGAGGGATCGCGTTCCCTCCCTGGAAAAAAGTGCGGGAACGGCGTTCCCCCGCGTTCCCGCCCCACTACACCACTGCATAAACCTAGCTCACACTACTTGTAACAGAATTAGCTAATTAGAATTTTGTGACGTGATGGGGGTTAATTAGAGTTTATATCAGTCTACCAGACAATACTGAAATTGATAATTCTCGTCAGAGAGAATACATTTTAATAACAGTCCTTTCTGTTCGTCTTTTCAATGCTGCAAAGCATAGTCTAGAAAGGTTCGTTATGTTTTAAATATTCAGACATAAGTTTCTGCTATTAATAAGTTGCCTCCCTAGATGCACATAAAAAATTGCAACATTTAGACAGGAAAATATCAAAAGAAGTTCGGTATAACTAAAGTTCACACGTTCATAAACTTGCTAACCTTTAAATTTTCTTAAAACATAAGAAAACTAATCCTTAAAACGAAAGCTGAATATTAACTGGCAGAAAAGCGCTTCCTCACCACACAAAACTCCAAAGATAAACATAACTAATACTTTATTCGAATAGTCTTTGAAATGCCGTCTCACCATACACATCAGGTGTTAACATGTTGCAAAATTCGTCAACAGCATTCACCATTTCGGTCAAGGTTAGGTTCAGCAGTGAGATGACCTTGAATTTCATTTCTGTGAAGACCTTGATTGTACTGTAGAGGTCATATTCAACTGCCGGAAGTGGATGGCCAAAATTCTCGTAAGTTGATATTCCAATGACGAGGGCCACCTTATCACCAGCTGTAAAAGAAGGCAATTCTAAGACAACAAGGTAATTAGAAATATAGCCCAAATGTAATCATAATCTTCAAAATTATAAAGTATTTATGAAGTATAAAGTATTTCTAAATGAACTGTAAAACTTAGCTGTTAATTAGTAGTAAATTTACAAATATGTTTCAAATACACAAATTCTGTGTGTATGCTTCATAATATCTGAAACATCTGCTTGAGAATAAAGTGGATTCAAAACTAAAAAGCTTAAGCGGAACTTACAATAACTGAAAAACTTTAAGAGTTGGAATGTCACCAGCTAAAATCCATATTCATGCTGACAGCAGCCTATTTGAGTGATTTTGCAATAAGTAGAATAGCCAAACAAGACTGCTTACTAATAAGCATGAAAACTAATCAATATTCATTTCATAATCTGTTCGGATTGGACTCACCCCATGCCCTTAGAAATTCTGAAGACATACCTTTTCCATATGACTGCTCCAGACAGATATAGGTGCTATATCAGTGGTCTATTTAAAATACATTTTCATTACAGTTAAAACCATCAGTACCACCAACTACCAGCACCCACTAAAACATCTCCACCACCAGCACAAGACCACCACCATCACCACTGGCCTGGGTTATTTCAGCTTCTATTCTGGCAGAGATTTGAACCCCAACTTATGGGTGCTAACAGTTAAGCATATAAACAACTAGACAACCATGCATTCAGAAATGTATTCATCAATACCAATGTAGACGTTAGGAGTCTGGTTGACAATGAGTTTTGCCACATTGGATAGAACCTCTACGTGGCTCCTCGTGTAAACCCTTGCCTGATAGTCACCTGCATCCTCAATGCCATGAATCTTAATACGTAACTCCATTGATGTAGCACCTGTGCACCAATAAAACAAGAATTCCAAAATGCAGAATCAATTATTAAAGATTCAAACACATTCCAATAGGGAACAGTTAATGGTGCTATTCGGCTAAGCAGACCCCATGTGACAAATCTGGACAAGTAGTCATCTAGATTTGGTACTAGTAAGTGTTAGGAAGTCAAGCATTGTACTGGCCCATGTCTAGTATGTTGGATTTCATCCACTGTCAAGTCAAGGGCTGAAGAGCCGAAAAAGGCTCCTTCTCTACGTACCACACGGAATATGGGAGATTTACTTTCCAGTTAATACCGCCATTAAGCTTTTTACAGGTTTTTCATCCTGCAAAATTTTTGAAAGCAACACTCTTGATGTAGGAACAGATACCTAAAAGTGGCTTTAAGAAACCAATACCTGAACACCGTCTCCTTGAAAACTGCATGCTTATACCAACAAAAGTCATAAAAGTAAATAAATTCTCCTTATGAATAAATGAATGAATGAACAAGTTATCAAAGTGAATATCAAACCTCAGATTTAAATGATCGATGTTTATAATGAAATCACTATCAGCGTTTTCAGCTAAACGTAAGATGTGAGAACTGCTAGATTGCTATGTTCGAGTATTTTTAGAAGTATCTAAAAGGTATTATATAAATGACCAGATTTATAATTGCACACATACATTGGTAAAAGGTCATCAACAAACATACAGCTGCACATCTGAGAAGCACATGAGAAAGAAACTCATAATTATAACAAACACGTGGTTAGCAGCAACTAAATGTCATTTTATAATTACAAGCACACCCACCATGGTCGGCGATCCGGAAGGTCGAGGGGACAAGACACCACCTTTAAGAGTGGGGACACAGCATACAGTTGTCCCCACATTTTCTAAGAAACACCAAAAAAGGTAAAAAAATTTCGTGAGCGCAAAGAAATTTTTCCACCTCTTTTTTTTACCAGATCAGTTCAAAAGTGTTCCATGTCCCACCAACAGTTACTGTCAAACAAGATCGCCGCCAGTGACCCCCACAGTACAGTAGGCAGAAGTTTAAGATAATGTGATCTTTAAATTGTGACTAACCTTCGATTGGCATGCTGTTGTGAAACCACTGGTAGTAGATTTTTTCATATGGGTCTATGTGAACGGCTTCTACACGAAATACAGTGTGACCACCGATAGAGTCAGTTCTTGATGTTGGTTGAGACAAAATTGTAGGTGGCTCTGTCCAAACCAATTTGCAGAGTTTCATTATTAATGTCCGTTGTCAGTATGAAAAGACAGCTCTAATTTTCTTAGTCTTTAATTTAATGTTTGATATAGATCTGTTCCTTCAAGCTTTGAAATTAATGCATGAAAATGTTGACAGCACAATATTCTTAGAGCAGTCACAATCAAAGATGTGGTCACAATATCATTCAAATAATACAATGTACTGCAAATTGTGTAGGGAAATAAGCATACAAATATCCTAGTACTTCTGAAAGAAGCCAATTTTACGAATTCTCATGTGCTTGATCCTGTAAATAGGGTGAAGCACATGCAAAAGTCCAGACAATATATGAACACAAAATCAAAACTTGGAAATCACTGACATAATAAAAAATATATTAAATATGTAACATAAGATCATGAAATTTGTCTTAGCAGTCCTCGTATTTACTACTAGGTACAATAATTAAAAGAATTTATTCTTGTGCCACTCACCCTTCACTTGACTGTAGGGATTTTCATCACACTGCAAAAGATAACAAGAGTTTTGATGCAGTAGAATAATCTACTGATATAGATGATACGGAAAATTAAAAGCAAATGCAAGTCGAATCTTGAAATTATTCAATTCAATTCAATTCAATGTCGTTTATTGCAATCCTGACAGTTGTAACACATATCTATACATATATCCTGCAATCATTTCACAAGGAGTCTAGGAAGACAAAAGGAAGACCCAAATGGACCAAGGTCCCGCCTATACATGTGAATTACCAAGACATTATTGTAGGGTCTAGTACTGAATGTCCCCAATAAAATAGGCCTAAACTTGTGTTCGATAAAATTCCAAAAAGGATGACATAAAAAATAATTAAACACAAAGTGTTTCAAAGGGGGCGTTTTGCCCCGCACCTGGGGAAAACGCCCCTCTTCCCCTCCATTAAGAATGGAGGGGAAGAGGACAAGGGGAAGACCAAGACAGATGATGTTGGACTGGATGACGGAGGATGGATACAGAAGACTCAAGAAAGAGGCCCACCATTGGCAGGAGTGGCGACGTCAGACGTTCGAACCTGCCTGAGGCAGACAACCGGAGGAAGAGCAGAGATCCCATCCCAATCTGACAAACTAAATCTCCGCTGCATCAAGGAATGTCAGCAACTAGCTACCCAATTACAATGCTCACCTCGACAGTCTGACGTTCATAGAAGCGGCTACACATAACTTACATTCACTTAATTCCACCCAAAGGACCTTAGAAATGTTAAAACTAAAGCCTGCAGGACATTAACAGGAAATGAGGCACGTGATTCATGAAAAAATACAGATTAAACGTACCTGATTTTCTTCAATTGTTACTTTCTGTGGAACATTCACTTTCTGTAGTTTCATAGGATTAAGGTAACCATTTGTCTGGGGTATATCATAAGAGAGCTTTTGATCTATAAGGGTAAAACACAAAATCCAAGATAATCGAAATAGCAAAATATTTACAGAACAGATCACTTCCTGGTGGCAGCTAGGTTCCTAGATCACTGAACCAAACCAGGAAACATTAGTGAAGAGACGTGATATACTGTTGATATCTGGGCTATTTCATGTAATTTTCAGTTAAATTCAACAAACTTCTACATTTGAAAAGATAGCTGAACTGAATCCCAAATAAGTCCCAAATACAGCAGAACTTCCTTCTATCAAACTTCAAGTGACCGTTGTCAACAGTTCGACATATCAAAATAAGCAAGATATGCATGTAAAGTTTTATCAGATTCCATGCATGTTAAGTAAATCTCTTAAATTTCTAAGCACCATACAAAAGCCATGTCAGACCAGCTTATTCACCATGTACCGAAGCCATCATTAACTTTAATACATGTACTGGTCTGTCACCAACTTGTTCAGCATATAGATGAACTTCGAGGAACATTGTCGTTTTAAGTCCTATTTTAAATCGATCTATTGTTGGTAGTTGCAGAGGCAAGGCAATAGGCAGTTTCATACAGATGGTTCAGCAGCAGCTAAACGCTTCAAACCGTATCAACTAGTTCTCTTATTCTTATTGGAATGTGGAGGTCGCTGGCAGTTGCCGAACACAAATGACATCGGTTGTTTAGTGAAGATATCGTCATGAACAATCCGATGACGATGATGATCATGGAGATAAAGATGACAAATATGACAAAGTAACAAATCTACCTTCGACCAGCACATTTGCAACCCTCTTACCAGATACTGTGACATCAAATCTAATCTAATGACTTCCATAGTGGAATCATCATAATGAACGAGGCAACAATTGATGGTTGAACAAGTGAAACAGTAGTCATAAAGTCATAGTCTATTAGAGACGCAATACGTATTGCACCGATAGGCTCCTAAGTGCCGTTACAGTAACATAGCACCTAACACAGTAGGGCAGGACGGGGCATGTTGACTCAAGGGTATGTTGTCTCAACAATCGTGTAGCAAAAACTGTATGTTCTTTTGTGCGCTGACATCATCAGGATGTGTGTACACAATATTCAGATAATTTGTAAGCAGCTTTGTTTTTAGACCGTTATTTAGCTTATAAACCCCCTATATTAGTACGAAATGCGCTGGAACGTTGAATGCACATGCTTTGCACTGGTGATGTTGATTTGAAATTGATATGATTTGATTTGATGTTAACTTCAGGAATTTTTGCAAGGAGCTTGTTGTTACAATTTGTGGCAACATACCCCATGCAAATTTCGCCTTGAGACAACATACCCTGTCAGTGTTTGTGCCACATTTTATTATTTTATTGTACTATAGCAGTTTGACGGTTTAATTTTCAGGATATATGGGCCTATAATGGTTTTTTTAACTGGGGTACCGCACCCCCACTTCTTAAACAATACCAATCAATATTTTAATCATCCTCCCATCTCAGCCTTTCTCGACCCCAGTCACTACTCATCTGAAGTTCTCCAACCGAGCCATATCCAACACAGCACCACGCCTCTGACATCTCCTCTTTGAATTCTGCAGATTCTCCGTTCCGTCATCATCATTGCAAACCGTCCTTCATCCTCCTACTCATGTTCCTCTATCTATCACCCCCAAGGCTTTCCACTTAAAAATGAAGTCTTACCTTTTCAAGTACTCCTACCCTGACTCATCTGATCCTCCGCCTTCAAAATCTTCTCGACCTAAACGACACCCGCCTTGACAGCTGCTTTTCATCCTCTCTTGATTTGGCCCCCTGGAAACCGGACTCGGACCTTTTGGACTACTCTCTGGAAACTAGGGCTGTACCGAATATTCGCTTCGTACTCACTTCGGGGCCGAATAGTGGCCCAATAGCTATTCGGTATTCGGCCGAATAGTAGCGGTCATAGGCGTAAATTTAGCGTAAAAAGTGGGGGGTACCAATACCTTGGTCTAAAAAGTGGGGGGTACCAATTTCTTCTCCACTTTCGTTTTTCGCATGATAACCATTTTGAACATATATTCCCTGCCAGTATTCTCATTAATATTGGCTCTCGATTTACCTGTGTATCTAAGCACTTTCATACTTTTGGCGGAGATTGCGTTCTCTGGGAAGGCACAATAATAAAATATTGATTAGCATTGTTTAAAAAGTGGGGGTACAGTACCCCACAGTCCAAAAAGTGGGGGGTACGGGTACCCCTCGTACCCCCCACAAATTACGCCTATGGTAGCGGTCGGACCGAATACGAATAGTGGTCACGTGATATCTGTTTCTGCATGTATGCGGCTGCTATAGCGAGTGGAGTGAACGTTAAGTAAGTGACAATTTCTAGGTTTAGTTACATTAGTTCCATTCCTAGTTTACACAGACTGGCAGAAGGATGCAAAATTTACATGCAGTTAACCGTTTACTTTTAGTTTATGTATTAAATTTCCTGAACTGAAACTTTTGCTTACATTTGAAATTTTGAATGTTGTCGGTAGACCTATTTTGTACACTATTCGTATTCGTATTCGGCCGAATAGTTGGTCCAATTATTCGTATTCGGCCGAATAGTGATAATCACCTATTCGGTACAGCCCTACTGGAAACCCTTCTCCCTGATTTGATTTGGCCTTCTGGAAACCGGACTCTGACCTCTTTTGGACTACTCTCTGGAAAATCTCCTCTGACTTGACGTAGCGCTCGTGAATAAACTGCTGCCCTGCTTTTGGTCTTCGAGTGGCGCTTTAGTACTTTAGATATTACGATTACCCTACGATTACGATTGCACCATCCCAGAGATAGCAGTCTCCGCCTTGCTTCGTGTATGTAGACAGAGTGAGGAGTATGTACCACAAAATTACGAAAGTACTTAGATTTACAAGTAAACCGAGAGCCAGACGGAGTCGCAGGCAGTCAGACTCTCAGCCACACAGGTCACCCGACAGACTGACCGATGTGACCGGGCCGCAGGCGCCACATCTCTGGGTTATGGCTACACTGTTTTTGGAAAATTCTGACATCACCCTCACTCTCCGTCTTATAGTTGTCATCTTAGTCATATTATCGGGGTGCGGAGATGTAGGCCAAAGGGAAAGCTTCTACATCCTGCATCAGTTAAAAATCCGTTTATGGACCCAAACTCATATTGTTGGCCTTGATATGACTCCTCACCCCTCAGTCCCCTCATATCTCAGAACCAATAACGGTCCTTGGTTAAACATATTCGAGCCGACTAGCTGAAGAAAGCTCCCTCCGTTACATAATATAAACATTTAAAACGTCGTTGATTTTGACTTATGCACGTCGTGTTCCGATTTTGTTTATAGGGAAAATGGAGTAGTTCAGGATTAGAATTCTTGGCAACGACTCTGAAAGTGTCTGCATACTTAGTAATTTTTTGTTTTTGACATAATCTGTTTTTTTGTTGTCAGCTGAAAGACTTTATTATTTGTAGTCGGATATAGACTTTTTATCACTGATTTTGTATTTTCCTAGAATATTTAGTTTTATTTCCAGTGTCAAATGTTAGTTGTGACAACATGCCCCATCTGCGAGACAACATAGTGAACATACCCCGTTGTCTGGGTAAGTTGTCACATGTTGGGCAGTGTTTAATCTAGACGTCATTTGGGGGGAATTCCCCCCAGGATTGAAGTTCCCCCAGAGGCCGGCAATATTATAATGTATGGACTGTTTTGGGGAAGAAATTCCCCCAGATCCAAGGATACATGTTGCGGTCTCCCCCCAGAGACAAGTAAAGGAGAATTCCTAAAAAAAGGTGGTCAAAGAGTTTGAAGTTCTAAAAATGGGGCAAAAAAAAGGTCATCAACTTTTTTGAAGATGAAATTCCAACTTTGAAAGCTGAAATTCAAATTCCTAAACTCAGAAAATTTTTTGGCATTTGAACTCAGATTAAACACTGCATGTTGGGGCTCATCTTTAAACTATTTTATTACACACTGCATTTTAATATTTTGTGATTATTTTTCGTTTTATTTGTCAAGGAATCGTATACCTTCCCAGTACATTCATAGGATTGGTAATAACTTTATTTACGCCATGTACAGTACCAAAAATGTAAAAATTGAGACATCATGCTCCGTCCTCCCCTACTTGACATGCAGCCATAAAATGCTAAAAAAAATTAAAAGAATGCAACAAAGTTGCTCTCGTTGCAGTTTTAGTAATCATGAAATCACAGCTCAATATCTGAAAGAAGACTGAAATTATTTACCAGGAGAAAACTGAAAAGTGTTTGGCTCCGTCTTAAAAACGGTTGCTGGTCGAGAATTCACAAGTGCAGCACGCCGGGTTGTGAAGACATAAGGCATTTCTGAGTTGACCTTGTGATGTATTTGACAAATGTAACTGCCAGAATCTGGCAGGCTGTGCCAAAACACAATACCAAAAAATATTAAACCACTCAACTTAATGCCTTTTATGTACCAAGGTGCTGTTAGGTTGCTTAATAAGGTAAGGCAACGTAAGGTAGGTTAAATCAATTTGTCAGAGACAAAGTCATGGGTTTACAGATAACTGAGCTGAATGGAAAGCACTAAATCATATATATACAACAACCAGCCAACATATCCTCACAGATTTCTAATACGAAATTAAGAATGAAAATCTCGATTTCATGTGACCCACAAAGAATCAAATCATGACAGGGCAGAATAAGAAACTGTTCTAAACCAGCAATGAGGCTGATTCTGATTATGGAAAATTATGACAGCAGCATTTCGCAAAGAAATTGGATAAATTTATGCTGGCACCCTACCGAGCTTTGCTGCCATCTTGCCTGAGCGATAATTTATTGTCACCACGAAACCAGGCGTACATCGGATAAGGAAAACCAGATTCCTCACAAGTCAGCATAAACATGTCACCCTCTTCAACTGTCAGTTCTGACACAGGTTGTAGTGTGATCGCAAGTTTTTCTGCAATGACATTTTTCACTTATTTTCAGAGTTTAAGTAGAACTAGCAATCTGTAACAGAGAATTAAATTAAACTTAGACAGGAAAACAGAAAAGTAAACGTGTGATCCAGATCTCACACAACAAAAAACACATTTCAAACGTCGGACACCTTGCAAATTTGTAAACATCTACCTGAAACAGTAGTGAAATTATTATCATAGACCTAAGAATGTATGAACAGAAATACTTTTAAGGTCTGGCTTAAGGAAGAAGTAATCTTAAAAAACTGGGTGTGCAATAGTCTAGAGGTTAGCTATGGTGGACTGACAGCCAAGAGGTAGGGGGTTCAAGTCCTCAATATAGGGCAGAAATTTGCTTCACAATTTCTGCTCCACTTGCACCCACAGCCAACTCAGCTAAAACGAGTACACTGACTGTACACTGTCGGTGGTAAGATCAGATGGCAAGGGAGAGGAATAGTTAGAAAATGATGTCTCTAACACTTCATACCCGTGCCTTAAGGAACTGTTGTCCCTTTTTCGTCTATTTAAAAAGCATCATTCTCCACAGCCCTGTAAGCACTTTGCGGCCATAACCAGCTCATCCATGGAAGCAAGAGAGGGCATTTTACACTAGGCCTAATAGATGATTAATTTAAGTTATATAGCACTCAAAGCAGCAAGCTCTATGCAACAACTTTGTAAACTAGGGATGTACCAAAGCAGAGAAACAAACTGAATTTTTAACAGATTTTTACAAATTAATTCATTATCAGAAAATGTGTTTAATTTAAGTACAGTGTGGACCCATTAACAAAAAGACATAAGAGGAAAAACCAGGCCACGCGTAAAAAGGGATAATCTTGAAAATCAATATTTAGTCCTACACTGCAGCTCTTGTACTGCGTGCTAACACCATAACGACGAGCTGCAATAGTTTCCCAGTCTATCTATCTATCTATCTATCTATCTATCTATCTATCTATCTATCTATCTATCTATCTATCTATCTATCTATCTATCTATCTATAATAAACTTATACTTACAGCCACTTTTAGTACACTCTCACCGTTAAAGTGTTAGCCAGTACGGCCTACAGGTTAAAAGCTTCTCAATAGGCAGAAAGCGCCGGCAGCGTGACGCACTGGAGTCGACTGGACGCACGTGCGTCCACCCACCAAATCAAATCCACACAAGGATTAGGCATAGTTTCAATATATTTTTTGACAATTTCACTGTGTAATATTGCTTTACCATGCAGTATGTATAAATAATATCATATGATATCATATGCATGCAGGGGAGGATCCAGGGGTGGGCCAATCCGGCCATGGCCTCCCCATTTGAAATTTTTCTTTATTTACACAGGCGTTTTATGGGCGTTTTATGATGTTTACACAGGCGTGCCCCCCCCCCCCCCCCCCGTAGGCGTGGATGAGTCAAATGTACACAGGACGTGGGTCATGTAGACTAAAAAGGTAACGTTAATGACTAAAAAAAAGTCATCAACTTTTTTGGGATATGATAGGTATGTACAATTTTTTGCCCCCCCCCCCGACAGACCTTCTGGATCCGCCCCTGTATGCATGTCCTTTGTTATGTGTTATACTGTACTTTTATAAATCACTCTGAGTCATTTTCAGTGTATGACTACGAGTGGCAGACAGGGGACGGGTGTGGATGGGAGGAGACGGGAGGGTGTGCGTCCATTTTTTAAGCCTGGCAGCGCCCCTCAGCAGAATGGTGCAAACCAGAAGAGTGTACACAAGTCAACAGTGTACTCCACATTGTCTACTGAAGTGCTCTAAACATTTACCTCAATGAAATTTTATAATAATGCACTTCTCTGAGTCACACTTTTATAATTTTATGACTTTAGACTTTAGAGTTACGATCATTTCTGCTCTTCAAAAACAGTAAACCCCAATTTTGATTCTCATGAGCAGGCTGGAAAGACAGTCTTAGAAAAGCAAACCCATTTTTAGTTATTACATAAGTAATACGCTGCACAGTGAAGAACATGATATTTCCACTTGTCCATTCAGTTGGTAGTTTATTCATTCATACACAAATATTTCATTGCATTCATTCGTCGCTAATTAACAGACAAATAAATGAACGAATAGAACAAATGAATGAATGAATGGACAAAGCAGAGGCATTATTTTCTTCAGAATTCAAATTAATACAGAGTTAAGATGAGTTCTCTCTTTTTTGATAACAATGGATAATTTTTCACTAGGCCTACAAGTCATGACAACAAGTCACTAATAGTACCAATGAAATTTGCCACCATTTGGCAGACTTTGTTAGGGTAAGGGTTAACAGCTTAGTGCCATTGCCAGTGCTCTGATCAATTTCAGTAACAGTATTAACAAATGATTCCAAGGCAAAATAAACAAGCAAGCATCTTATGGTTAGAAATGTTATTCTAGCCAATCAACATCAAAGCTTTGTAAAATAAGATATCTAAAAGGTGCTACATCAAGTATCTTGATACGACAACGTTCCCTCTAAGCAAGGCTGTAGTGGTAAAATTAGAGGTGAGTACACGCTACAGTATTTTGTGAGTATACGCTACAGTATTTTAATATAAATAAATATAAATATTTTGTGAGGTGTGTATACGGTCTCTAGCTATAGAGGTGAGTACACAATGTATACCCCTGTATGCCCTCGACTACAACCCTGCCCCTAAGGCAAAAATGAAAGCAAACACCCCTTGTTATCTGCTGTGCAGTGACTTCAAGAGACTTGGACAACAATGTTTCATTTCAAAGGTGACCGCATGATGCAGATGAATGTGCCATTGTTTAAAAGCACTGTAATACTGTATAGTGTGCTGTGCAGTGCGATTGTGACGCTGTGCAATTTAATTTGTATTTAAATTTGAACTTAAAAAAATGAAAAATGTTTGAGCGATTTTAAAGCATTAAAAAATTTCCACCTGTGACGTACACTGCGCGGGCGTCATAGGTTCTTGCGAGGGAATGAGACAGCCGCTGTGCGGCAGCACCTGTGCAGTTTAGAGGGAACATTGAAAGTAGATAACATAACATAACATAACATAACATAACATAACATAACATAACATAACAAGGGTTTTAAGTGGTTCAGAAGACGTGTAGTCTGTGTTAGAACCACTGCGATATACAGAAGGTGTAGCAATGAACATTGTAAAGCCCTATAAAAGAACGTGTCAAACTGTCAATGAAGACTAAGTTTGTGCAATACAAACAATCTGGAAAGTGTCAAATTTACTACCTGGAGCAGAATTTTTGAAACTGTGGTCCGCGGGCCCTGGGGGTCCGCGAAGGATTTGGCGAGGGTCCGCGACAGCGTTCTGAAAATAATGTGATGCTTAACACTGTGTGGTTTTATCATTAACAGCCTGTGTTTTCAAATTCATACGCTACTTATAGTGTGCCTGTAACTGTATGATCCACAAGGATCCAATTGGGTATTTGATCACACCAGTTTTGTGATGCTGTTGATAGTTAGGCCCCTATTCTTTGCGTACTAGGGCCTACAGTGACGTAAATAAGATGTAGGCTTATGGTCACGTTACATTTCTAGCCTAATAACACGTGTGTTTTTATAAAATTTAATATAGGGCCTATAATTTCTGCTAATCGACTGCCAAGCATTTCTGCACCCAATGTAAGCGCGATGTATTTGAAGTCTTCATCAGAAGTAGGCCTACAACTAGATTCCATTTTAAAAAGTTTAAGATATTCACAAAACAAACTTTGAAAGTCTACAAGTGTTTCATTTAGAAAATCAACACTGAATATGAGCCTCATTGTTTTTTTTCCATGGAAGAAACACCAAGTCTCTAGCTAAGACTCTAGGCTAGTTGTTTTTACATAGACGCTATATTTTCTTCTAATTGTAACTCTGGACTGACTTAGGTTTTCTGAAAAAACACACTTGCTCTATAGTCTATAGCATTAAGTATCACAAGACATAGTTATAACTTTAAAAAATGTCAAAAATGGACTCTGGTGGTTCCTCCAGTGAAGGCTTC
The DNA here is from genome assembly GCA_963556255.1 of Allolobophora icterica. Taxonomy (NCBI): domain Eukaryota; kingdom Metazoa; phylum Annelida; class Clitellata; order Crassiclitellata; family Lumbricidae; genus Allolobophora; species Allolobophora icterica. The sequence goes on along the minus strand of OY744607.1, from coordinate 34,122,421 downwards.
ATTTGCAATATGCTGGTCTATTTCCGGATTGTGTACTCTGGACTTCTAGAATTAGAAATTTGTGGAATTCACCTGGTTTTAGCTTTTAGATGAACGATAATACAGAGATTTGCAAAGCATATCCCTATTTCGTTCACGTTTGCTGTTATATGCTAACTATATAATTTTGCTGTTTGTATTATGGATAACTTTCTGAAACGTAAGAAAACAGTGCTTAGGCCTATCCAAATTGGCACCAATTACGGACAGTTTTTGCAAAGCAAAGCAAGCACATCCCTCTCGCTGACATTACTGGATTTTGGCGAAACCGATGTTATTCATTTCTTTTAAAAATGACTGTGTTCCATAGTTATTGCAGGGAGTTAATAACAATTTATTTAGTGTTACTTTTTATATTATAATAGTCCTGAGCGACATATATAAGCAAGCGTGTATTGTGGAAATAGTCTATCTGCCTGTTATTTTTTTATTAAATTTTAAGAATAGGGGCCTAAATTTTGCTTTGTAAATACTGGGGTCCGCGAGCTATGCCTAGAAAAAATAGGGGTCCCTGGTCCAAAATGTTTGAAAACCTCTGACCTGGAGGACGTATGTAAGCAAGGATGCGTTCCATGTGAAGCTTGTCAAGAAACTGTGACAGCTCGTTAACGGTCATTCCCCACAAGCCCCACTTGAGCAGCAACTGCTCAGATGGACTGGCACTCAGACTCCGGTGGAGCACACGAGCAATTTCCTCAATCTCATTCATACTGAAAAACAGCAAAGCACTTATCATAATCAATCCAAAAACACAAATATTTCTATACATTGTCAATCAAATACATTTATTACAACAGGAACTACTTCAAGTGATCGAGCGTGTATTTAAACCAATCAGTTCACTCTTCCTAATGATCAAATTACCGTCCGTTCGGCGCTATATAACATCAGTTCCACAGAACATTAAACTTGTAACTTAATGACTGAACCCTTCACGAATTCCCTTTGGAATGTTTCCACAGTACTTAAACTCAACTAGCTACTGAGATCATAGTTCCGTCCCAAAGTCTATACTTAAGATCACCCTTCGATTCACTGAAGATTTAGTCACTCATAGAAGATACTTAACCGTTAAATGCATAGACATTTATCAATCCATTTAGATTACAAAATTCGTAGATCATCCGAGATATTAATCGTACTAAAATCCCGTATGCCAATGAGGATTTCCTTTTCGACTGAAATCTAAACGTTACTGACGGCCAGTTACAAACTGAACGTTTAATGGCATTCATTGGTCGACAGTACAGTATTTACTATAAAAATTGTCATCTATTTGCTTCCACTTGTAGACTGGTTTATGGCTTGTCCTCACTGAATATTCTTGACATATCATAGCTAATATAATAAATATTTTAATAACTTGAAAATGCCATCAAATTGGCCGATCACGTCAAAAACGGATTTGATTGCTCCAGTGATATTTTCAATTGAACTAAAAAGACTAGTAGGCCTATTTTACGATCACAAATTCTTAAGTTCACCAGGAAAGCATGCAGCAAAAGAAGACTCAGAAGCATGGATCCAACAAGACCTAAGGGTATCCGTATATTTGGGTATATTTTGGTATACTTGACCAACGCCTTCCAAATAGGCCTAACTTCTGGAGGTAAATGCCATGAGTTAATAGAAATCAGTAGGTTTACTCTAGGAAGTATCATCATCTCACCTGAGTTCATATTTGGTTCCATCAGCGCATTCGATTAGTTCTCTCCATTTCGAAACTGGATCAAGGTCCTCATATATCAGACGCAAAATCTTTGGGTCCAAATCTCGAATATTGCTCGTAGGAGAGGTGAGCTCAGCCATGCTAAAACCCATAACCACAGAAATTATGATCAGGTCCTTCGACTGGATAAATGGAGATTTATAGTTTTGGGGGGGAGGACAATTGTATGGTGTGTCCCCACTGTTAAGGATGGGGGTCTTGTCCCCCTCAATTCCCCGGGATCGCCGCCCATAAGCATTAGTATGAGACACAACATCCTGTATCTGTATCAGAATTCTGTGTTCCTGTTTCTAGCCAGCCTAGTCAATAGTCATTGCGTTCAGTGGCCCATGGAGACCTGTTGATCCCTCGTTCCCAAAACACGATGTGCTGACAGAGACATGTAGCTATAACCAATCAAGTGCAGGACCAGAAACCCAAACCCAACGCAGGAGGCTAAGCAACAGATGTCCAGAAGGTCCATAATTCACCTTAGGTTCACCTGAGGCATCAGTTATTTCTCGACAGAGCTAAGATATTTGGAAAAGTTCCCAATGTCAGATACACTAACTGCAGCTTTCAAAACCCCAAAAGAATGAAAATCAGTGGCGGCGCTACCAAGGGTCGCGGTAGGTCATTTGACCTGCCCATTTTCTCTTGACCTACCTTATGACCTTGCTATTGTACGTCTGGTTGTACACATAAGTTTTGGGGCATGATCGCCATCGTAACTGAGACTCATCTCAAGAGAAACCACGACGAAAAGATCTTTATGATCAACAACTATCAAACTTTTCAACAACTATCAAACTTTTCAACAAATATCAAACTTTTCGCCGAGATAGGCATGGCCGAAAGGGAGGTGGTGTGGCTATTTACATCTGTGAGAAGCAAAAGGCGGTGATCTACACACCTAACATTGACTAACCAGAATTTGAGCTTCTGTGGATAAGGCTCACGGTCAATGGTAGCACGGTCCTGGTGGTGGGGGGGGGCTCTATCATCCCCAAAGCCCGTGTGCGACATGAAGGCGTTACTATACTGCATTGAGAGCTCTCTTGAGGACCAGCTGGAGCTTGACGAAGTTGACGGTAACGCATCAGTAATCTTAGGAGGAGACTTCAACCAACTAGATGTCAATGAGCTTGCTAGTCGAGTTGAACTGACACCACTTGTAAAACAACCAACACGAGGCAATCACATTCTGGACATGCTGACGACGTCTGTCCCTAATGCCTACAAAATTAGTGATTAGCTCAGCGGTGACAACCGACCATAGAGCTATTGTTGTTTTTAGTCAAGGTGAAATTAGAGACGTGACTAAGACTTCTGAGACAAAGCAGTTTCGAAGGAGAACACCCAACCAGCACGCATCCATGCTTCGAAATCTGTGCAATTTCAACATGAACGCTATATTGGACATCAATGACCTTCAAGAGGCCTGGGATGCAGCCTATGGGTTCATGTATTGTTGGCTGAATGATGCCTGAATCAGTACTATCCACTTCACTCAATTTACGGCTACAACTCGTGATCCACCGTTCGTTACGGCCGAGATAAAGTATCTCTGCGCCGAAAAAAATAGGCTAATACGGTCATACCGAATGGAGGAGGCATCTGCCATAGCTGAACGAGTGGGCAGAGCAACAGCTAAAGCCAGCCAACACAAGCTTGCAGGAGTCAATCCTATAGGACTAGTACGAAAGAACTATGGCATAAAGTCAACCAACTCACTCATAAAAGATCCAACTGTCATCGGCCCACGGCGGCCAACATAATTGCTGATGATCTCAATGACCACTAGCCTCCATCTCTATACAGATCAAGCATACAGTGAACCACGGATAAGCAGCACAGCTCTACATCCTTGCTGTATCACTGAGGGACGTATGTTGTTCCATTTGATGGACAAACTGAAACGCACAGCTGAAGGCTATGATGGGATTCCAGACTGCTTCTTGCGTTTGCTGGCGCCAGTCATGGCACTTATTCTGGCCCACCTGATCAATAGATCCATACAGCAGTCGCATGTCCCCAATAAATGGAAAATAGCGCTTATTAACCCCAGCGCATGCCAAGGTGTCTGATCCACCCATCTATACCTTTAACATTCTGCTCAAATATACTGACGAGTATACTTTAGGGCCTACTGATTGGATCTTCGCACCTGAGCACTGCCATAGAAGAGTTCAGTCATACCATGGAATGGGCCGCAAAGAACAATCTCCGTCTCAAAGCAACCAAGATGCCAATACCAGAGAAATGGTGACACATAAAAAGAGGCAGAACAAGCGTGGTCTGCCGTGGAAGTTATCCCCGGATCAGAACAGGTCAAGTCCATGAAAATATTAGGCGTCACCTTGAAGTCAGACCAAGGAGTGACAACCCATGTAGACCACTGATCCTCTCCGCCAGCTCATCTTCGATATACCCTCTGCGTGTGCTCCGCTCGCATGATCTCCAATCAGCAGCCATTCGCGATGTCACAACGTCAACAAGCGTGGCACACATTTCATACTCCTCCCTAGACTGGTGGGATATACTAAAAAGAGGAATAGAGACAGGATTGATCGTTTGTTTCGGCGACTATCCCGTGGCGTATTCCTCCCTGGCATGGGCGGCGATCCCAGGGGGTCGAGGGAACAAGACTCCCCACCTTTAAGAGTGAGGGGGGACACCCATACATCGGATCCCCCCATTTTGAAGAAACACCAAAAAAGGTGAACAGTAAAAACCAAAAAAAATTTGACCTCTTTTTTGATCAGATCAGTTCAAAACTCTGTTTTGACCAGATCGGTTCAGAAGTATCCCCCCCCCACCTGTCAAACAAGATCGCCGCCACTGCTCCCTGGCGATGCTGATGGCGATCATGGCGTCAACCAATTGGTCAATAACGCAGACGAACGACATTTCTTACTATCATGAGGAATCCTAATCATGTGCTGCGTGACCTGCCCCTCCCCTCCGCGGTACTGGACACAACCTTCGATCGAGACCGCATAATTATTTACCCGGTCTCTACCCGAAAAAGACGATAACAATATTATACCCAGTATTCTCTTCAAGAATGCCTACTGACCACTGGCGGCGATCTTGTTTGACAGGTGGGGGGCACTTTAGAACTGATCTGGTCAAAAGAGGTCAAAATTTTTTCCGCTCACGCGCGAAAAAAACCTGTCGACCGTTTTTCCCTGTTACTTAAATATTTGGGAGGATAAATTCATGTAGTGTCCCCATAGGCGTAATTTGTGGGGGTACGAGGGGTACCCGTACCCCCCCCCCACTTTTTGGACGGGGGGGTACCGTACCCCCACTTTTTGAACAATGCCAATCAGTATTTTATTATTGTACCTTAGCAGAGAGCGCAATCTCCGGTATGCTTCGTGTATGTAAAAAATTAGTACCCCCCACTTTTTAGACCAAAGTTACGCCCCTGAGTGTCCCCCCCACTCTTAAAGGTTAGGGGTCTTGTCCTCCTCGACGTCATGTCAGCTGTGATGTTCAATAAACGAGTATTCAACATTCTAGGAGTGTTCGCCCATTCACTCTCACGCCTTTCTACAGATGAAGGGTTGTATTGAGCGATTTACAAGAATAGCCTTGACCAAGGCGATCAATTGCTTTGACCAAACCAAGTTCAGCGTAACATTTATCAGCATGCTTTACAATAATTCAAACGGTAGCCTAATCGCTAAACCTGTTACACACCTAGCTTTAAATGAAGATCAAAATTTATAAGCATTGCGATTACGCTTGATTTTATTTTAATATTGTATATATACCAAATATTATATTTCGTATATACAATATTAAAATAAAATCAAGTGTAATCGCAATGCTTAAATATCGGAAGTTGACACATTAGGGGAGAGTTGCCATAAATGGACCACCTAAGGGAAAGCGAGGTTTACTGAATGAATGTTACCGAATTTCTAAAGGCAAATTATGCCACATGATGGGCTGATTAGTCAAGTATGTTGTTCATAATCAAGGGACAGATAGTATTCATGCATTTATGAAAACAAACTAAAACAACTAGAGCTGTAATAGGTCCAATCAAGGCAACCTGTTTCCTTAAATGGACCACATGGTGTCCTTGATTGGACCAGTTGCCCTGAATGGGACATATTATTTTAAAGACGTTTTTTAAAGATAATGTGCAGTAAAAAAACACTTTAAACGTTTTAAAACGCCAATTGTCTATGACATGCAATAAAGGCGTCTGTATCTTACTGTCAAAATACTATAAAAGTAGTAGAAATCAACTTAATATATGACTAACATAACCACTGCCAGTAAACTAATTGTGTACATTGTCAGAATCACTAGTTAAATATAGACTACATAGTTAACTATAGACTAATTAATAACGACTAAATGATTAGTTAAGTCTTTTATTAATGCTTAGTTACAACCATTTGAGTCTAACACTTAACAATTAATAGGGACCTACTTAGAGGAATTACACACAGTTTGCACAGAGCAACACATCATCATCAAGCAGTCCCCGCATTTTCTTTCACTCGTAGACATCTACATATCCAACTGAAGAAAATATGTTCGACATAATACAAGCCAGCGGAACTTATTTTATTATATAAATAAGCACCTGAAGCACAGTATAACATTGCAAGTGCCGGTGTCCTTAAATGGACCACCCCAAATTATCGGTCCAATTCAGGAAACTAAGTGTGGTCCATTCCAGGCAACACGGACTACTTCTGTTTACACTGCAATAGTTTAACCCACGTCAGTATTAGCCTAAAATCACTTAGGCCTATTGTCGCTCAAACATGAAACCTGGCTATAACTAAAACAAATTTTATTACATTTTTAAAAGCTGATCTTAAATGTGTATCCTCGTTGTCAGGTACGGCTAAAAATAGATCAGAACTACACGAAACAGAGTTTTAACCGCAATTTAATAAATGTTTAGTATTCCGTAACACTGCCTATGTCGATACGATCAATATTCAATTGCGCAAGAATACAACAGTTGAAAACGAGGTTAAATGGGTATCTAGGGTGTAAATCGGCTGTGGTCCAATTAATGCAACGGTCCATTTGGGGCAACTCTGACCCTACATTAGCCTACGCCAGGAGAGACCTACAGTGCGCAACAACATTCAAGAAACTTGCAGTTTAGCTACGTTTTCTCTGCAGAAGTTACTCACCATCTCCTTCATGTATACAAGTTTAATACAACACACGCTCGATTCTACGTTTTACACGTTATGTCTACCTAATCGCAGAAGCACTTCTCAATCGCAATGATTCACACTGAAACGCGACTTCATCTTATATAGCCTTCACGGCGTAGCGCATTGGCTGCGCCGTAGGCCGCCTTTAGAAATTTTGTATCCGCTTGGTCCATGCCCAAATGACGTCAAAGGAATACCCTTTGCTTGAACCGTCATTTGAAGGAACTCCACACTAGCGAACCAGAGGACGCGATTTCGGTCACGTGATGGAAATTTCTTAATATATTTATATATTTTTGCCCCAACCACGATGTAAGAATATTCTTACATCGTGGCCGCGGCCGCAAGTGTTTACGAACAACATTTTGTAACGAAAGGCTTTTGGATCACGTGAGATTGTTTACGTACCGGGAAGTCAAAACAGATTTCAAAATGCTGTCGACTTGTGTGAAAGACTGTACAAAAAGAAATGGAAACGTTGAAGAAATCAAATTTTATCGCTTTCCTCTTGGACGAAAGCTAGAGGAGAAGCTGAATAAATGGTGTACAGCAGTAAATGGCAAGGAATGGCGACCGAATCAGGGCTTTTTTCAGATCGTCGTAGGCCCTGTTTTCAGTTTTAGTGATTAACTAATAGTGAAACACCTGTGGATAGATAGCAATAGAGGTGACGTATGGTCAGGGCTGTAGTGGTAAAATTAGAGGTGAGTACGCGCTACTGAGGAGTTTTCCGTAACAACTTAGAGGTGAGTATACGCTACAGTATTTTGAGAGTATACACTACAGTATTTTAATGTATATAAACATAAATATTTTGTGAGGTGAGTATAATTTTTATGGTCTCTAGAAGTGAGTACACGCTGAATACCCGCGTATACCCTCGACTACACACCTAGGTATGGTGAGTTCGTAGGATGAATCAGATGATTAGGGGAGAATTGCCCCAAATGGGCCGTTGCCTTAATTGGACCACAACCGATTTACACCCTAGATACCCATTTAACCTCTTTTTCAAGTATTGTATTCTTGCGCAGTTGAATATTGATCGTATCGATGTAGGCAGTTTTACGGAATACTAAACATTTATTAAATTCATTCATTCATTCAAAAATGTAATATAGCGCACCTTCAAGAAACCTCAGAAGCGCTCCCAGCCCAGCCACGGCAATAGAAATTAGACTTCAGCAGCCTGTAAAAAGCAAATTTATGCGTTACCCCTGGGGAGAAGGCGAATCTCTGTAACGGAAGACCATTCCAAATAGAGGGCCCGGCTATAGAGAAAGCCCGGCGTTGCCTGATTGTGGAGCGAGCCCGAGGGACTAAAAGTTCTCCCCCAGAAGAAGACAGAAAAGCACGCCGACCAACTGAATCAGATACCGGGCGGCAGAGCTCACACAGATAGGCCGGGGAAAGCCTAAGAGAAAGCGCCAAACCCGTACAGCAACCCTATAGCAGATACGCTGCGGGACAGGAAGCCAATGCAGCACATCACGCAAGTATGCACAAATAGGGGCATATTTAGGGTTGCGTCCAATGAGCCGAGCAGCTGACCGAAGAACCCGGTCGAGGCGGCCAATCAAACCAAGCGGCAGACCAACCAAGATCGCACTGCAGTGATCCAGCCTGCCTGTTACAAAAGCATGTATAAGGACGACAGTAGCATCATGAGACAGAGAACGAGAAATAAGCAGTTGATAATAACAGCTAAGGGTAAGCTGGTTAACATGTTGGGAGAAGCTAAGAGTACGATCCAGGAGGACTCCTAAATCCCGCACCACATCCAGGAAGGTGATATGGGGAAAGGCTTCTGCCACCAGTAGATCAAGTAGATCTAAACTCGGCCAAGTCGAGTCGGTCGAAAAATCTTCGACTCGATCGACTTGCAAGTCAAGTCGATCATATGTTTTGACATATAAAACATATCGTTGTTTCCTCGACTCGACTCGACTATGAAATATTTTCTTACTATTTTCTCGGCTACTTCACAAAATGACCCACATGATAGGCCTATGTGATGACGTAATGCTTTGTAATTTGTAAACGTACACCTATCGTATTAACCTGATTTGAAGTTCAGTGCAAATTATGAACCTTTGCTGATTTCGTACAGTGGAAGCTGCAGATACTTTTTTCACAGTTTTACGGTGAAAATGGAAAGATTAAGATGTGTTAAAAATGCGCTAGTTTCAGGAAATTTCAGCTCTGTAGTCAGTAACGACGATCTCAAAACGTTCGAATATCGGTATGTTAGGACGGGACTGAATGCTTCGATTTTGGCCAAGAGCAGTGGCTTGGAAAGTGTTTAAAAGTTGCGTGAGCTAACCTCAGCCAAGTAGGCTACAGACCTAAGATGGATAGAATTATACATTATATTCAATATGACCAGTAAGAATATTTTGTAATTTTTTTTACAATCAGTGGAAAAGTTTATTATACTTGGCCTACATATTCATGAAATGAAACGCGTCTATAGCACAATAAGTCAATAACTACTTTAGCAAGCATCAAATACAAAGCGCCAGCCAAAAGTTGTGTGAGCATGCTTCTGCCTCGGCTACAGAGCCAAAACTGTTGTGAGCATTGGCACCTAACCTTTGGCGCCATGGCCTCCGGGCCTCTGGCCAAGAGATACAGTCCAGGTCGACAAAGTCGACCAAGTCGATCGTTTATTTGCAAAGTCGATCGAGTCGAAGAGAGGTCGACTAGTCGACAAAGTTGATCGAGTCGATCGTCGGCCGAGTCAAGTCGATCGTAGCAGTTTGACTCGATCGATCACGAGGTATAGGCCTAGGCCTACCAGGGGCCACACCCGCTAATCGCCTACCACCACCCAGCCACATAAATTGAGTTTTAGTAGCATTTAAGAGCAAGCGGTTGGAGGCTAACCAAGCAGAAAGGACCTCCATAGTTTGAGTCATCATTCTGCTGTACAGCAGCTACCACCCCATCAGGGGTGAACGTATGCGGCATATGCCTGAACATCATCAGCATATAGCTGGTGAAGAAGCGGTTAAATTGCAGTTAAAACTCTATTTCATGTAGTTCTTATCTATTTTTAGTCGTACCTGACAACGAGGATATACGTTTAAGATCAGTTTTTAAAATCACAATCAAATTTGTTTTAATTATAGCCAGGTTTGATGTTTGAGCGACAATTAGTGATTTTAGGCTAATACTGGCGTGTGTTGAACTATCGCAGTATAGGCCTAAGTAGAAGTAGTCTATGTTGTCTGAAATGGACCACATTTTAGTGTCGTGAATTGGACCGATAATTTGGGCGTGGTCCATTTAAGGACACCGGCACGTGCAATGTTATACTGTGTCTGAGGTGCTTCTTTATATAATAATAAGTTCCATTGTCTTGTATTATGTCGAACAACATTTTCTTTCAGTTGTATATGTAGATGTCTACAAGTAAAAGAAAACGAGGTGACTGCTTGATGATGACGTGTTCCTCTGTGCAAACTGTACATGTGTAATTCCTCTAAATAGGCCCCTATTAAGTGTTAAGTGTTAGACTCAAATTGTAGTAACTAAGCATTAATAAAAGACTTAACTAATCATTTAGTCGTATTTAGGCTAATTACTAATTAGTCTATGGTTAACTATATATAGTCTATAATTAACTAGTGATCCTGATAATGTACACCTAATTAGATTACTGGCAGTGTTCATAGTTCGAGAATTCGTGACTTTCGGCTTTAAAATTCGTAAAAATTCGCGAAATTTTGGTTTATTTTAAAATTCGTAAAAATTCGTAAAATTCGTTGGGCCATTGTTGGGCCTCTTTTTACACTGACAGTGGGTTTTTGCAAAAACAGCGTAAGCAACAACAACAAATGTGCAATGTCATGATTTGTTGTGTTCTTAGAATTTAATGTAAAATTCAATTAAAAGTTTATTACGTAACGAGTTAATTTAGTTAAAATCTATTTTTGTAAAGATGAAAGAACACGGACCGGAGTGGAATTATGTAGTAATTTTGGAGGAGAAGGATAAGGTAAACCAAAAAACAGTGTTTTTTTGTGACAAGGAATTTGTTGGTTGTTCTGCCGGAATTCGGGAGCATTTGCATGGCAAAAATACAGAATCCAGAGTCGAGTGGGAGCAGTGGGCTGTTTCTGACTCAGAATCACAGGACGGTGAAGTAGAAGACACAGCTCGGTGAACGTTGCCAACCCTTTTTTTACCATGTTTGGTTGCAAGCTGTGTTAGTGGCTGACTGGTGACACTGGAGCTGCATGGGGCACTGGTGGTTTTTCGTTTTGCTGACCGACACTCACAGTCACACACCCCAACTATGATAGAAATCGAAGTTCAAGACTTCAAGTAGAACAGTAACTGAATATCAGTACTATTGTGTTGCTAGTCAGCTATCTTTTACGGCTGATTGATTGCCTATAACATTGACATTTACTTGCTTAAAAAGTTCAAAAGTAAACAAATAATAAAATTCGTTGCCATGGCAAAGAATTCTATTATTTTTTGTTATTTTACGAATTTTTACGAATTTTAAAACTGCAGGTTTAAAATTCGTTAAAATTCGTGAACTTTTAAACTTCTTAAAATGCGAATTCTCGAACTATGATTATGTTAGTCATATAATTTATTATTACGTTGATTTCTAATTTTCTACTACATTAATAGTAGGCTATTTTGACAGTTAGATACAGACGCCTTTATTGCATGTTTTTAGACAATAAGTGATTTAAAACGTTTGAAGTTTTTTGGCAAATAATCTTGAAAAACGTCTTTAAAATAATATGTCCCATTCAGGGCAACTGGTCTAGTCAAGGACACCATAATTATATGTGGTCCATTTAAGGAAACAGGTTAATGCGTTATTTGGACCAGGGGAGTAACTTTAGTCTAAAAAGTGGGGGTACCAATACCTTGGTCTAAAAAGTGGGGGGTACCAATTACTTCTCCACTTTAGCTATTCGCATGGCGCCCATTTTGAACATATTCTCTGCCAGTATTCTCATTAATTTTGGCTCTTGGTTTACCTGTGTATCTAAGTATTTTCGTACTTTTGGTGGTGACTGCGTTCTCTGAGAAGGCACAATAATAAAATATTGATTGGCATTGTTTAAAAAGTGGGGGGTACAGTACCCTCCAGTCCAAAAAGTGGGGGGTACGGGTACCCCTCGTACCCCCCACAAATTACGCCTATGATTTGGATCTATTAGAGCTCGTTGTTTTAGTTATTTCTGAGAGCATATAAATGTGTCAACTCACTTATTCTTCAGTGTCCATGAGCAAGTAATTGCATTTCCAGATCCTACATTATGTTACGTGAACAGCTGAACACCTACTGGATTAATATATGTGTCCACGTACATTGTCTAAAGACATATCTTTATATTTGATTTAATATTTTTAAAGTCTAATGACGATCGCTAGGGCTCCTAGAGCCGACGGCACAAAGACAAAGACAAAGTCTAATCTAAAGACATGACTGTCTTTCAACTTGCTTACACACAGCAACTTGGTTTCTGGTTGTCCTCAACTATTAGATTTTCTTAACCTTTCATTCTTCGCTGTAGAACATTATCAACATTATGCAAAATTTACTTTATAGTATGGAAAAATAAATACCGCGCGGTTATGACCGCGCGTTATTACGACCGCGCGCGGTTTTAAACGGCGCTGTTTTCTGCACGCGGTTTTGAACGTTTTGAACCCGTAGGCTATAGGCCTAACCGTTATTACCATGTCTGAAGTCGACTTTAAGTTGGAAGTTGGCTGTTGCCAAGTCGGATCAAGTCGTTTTGGCTCCAAGTCGTCGACTTCAAGTCACTTTAGGGTCAAGTGGGGTCAGATTGACTGACCAAAGTCACTCCCAGGTCTAGTTGTAGGCAAGTGATATGACTTTGTATTCTATTCGTTCGGGTATTTTAAGCCAGTGGAGAGTTAAGGACAGGAGTCACGTGGTGGTGTTTGGGGGTTTTAGTTACGGCGCGAGCGAAGAATTTCTGAATGGCCTGGAGGCGGTTTATTTGGGTGATGTCTATGTTCAGAAGAGCGAGTTGTAATAGTCTAATTTAGCGTGAATTATAGATGTGGCGATTGTGTAAGCAGTTTTGAAGTCGAGCATAAGCCGGATTCTGCGAAGTTCACGGATGTTGCATGAAGCAAGAGCGGGAAAGATGGGTGACGTGATCGGAGAAGCTATAGGTTTTGGTAAAAAATCACACTGTAGGCCTACCTAGGTTGCGGACTGGAGTGAATGTGTGGGTGGATGGAGTCAAGGTTGAGGGAAATAGATGTCGAGGGATCTGGAATTTTCTTAAGGGGCCATCCATATATTACGTACCCAAAAATCCGGGATAATTAGACCCCTCCACCCTCCCTGTTCGCACGCGTACTTTTTTCCACCCCCCCCCACCTGCGTACGTACAGTTGACGCACCCCCCCCCCAAGACCAGCTGCAGAATGAGTCAGTTACACACGTCCAGGCAGCGACTGTCTGCACTTTAGGCCAGATTGAAGGATGAGTAATCCATGGACTCACTGTTGAGTTGTGTGATAGCTTAATAATAGCGTTCAGAGGTAAGATGGCATACAAGTGACACCTCTCCCACAGTCCTACTTCCTCTGGTAGTACCAGATAGCTGGAAAGACTTAACTCTAGCTCACTTGAAGGCCAATCAAGTGAAGGCCAATCAATTTGCGTACGTACATTATCAATACACCCCCAGTCCCCCCTCCCGTTCGCAAGCGTACGCAAGCACATGCATTTCGGTTACCCCTCCCCTCCATGCGTACGTAATATATGGATGGCCTCTAAGTTGATCAAGCAGGCCTGTAAGAATCAATTCAGTTTTAGACGGGTTTTAACAAAGGAAGTTTGCTGTTATCCATGAGGAGATTTGGGTAAAACCACATGGAGAAGATTGTCTACGGAATGAGAGAAGCTGTTTGGACAGAAAGATATGAATAGTTGGTGTCGTCAGCATGTAGATGACGATGATTTGATGAGTGAGCTGAGTAGGCCTAGTAGTGTAGAGGATAAACAAAAGGAACCAAAGAACAGAACCTTGCGGAACACCACAGATGAGAGGGCGTGGTGGCTCAGTGGTAAGTTCGGCGCCTTGTGACCGGAGGATTGCAGGTTCGAATCCCACTCTAGCCGCTGCGTACGGACCTTGGGCAAGTCCTTCACTCGCAATTGCTCGTGGCGCTTCGGCGTGAAAATTCCGACACAGTATAAAATGCTGTAGTCGGGAGCGCCTCTGAGTAGTAGCTGACTTCGAGAGGCGCTATAGAAATATCCGGAATAAATAAATAAAAAATAAATAAAAAAATGAATGGGACAGAAAAGTCAGACAGGTAGACAGTCAGAATAGGCCAGGCAGACAAGCAGACGTCTATAAGGTGGGTGTTGTCTAGAGTTGAAACGGTGAGGGAGGTAAGAGGAAGAGGAGGAATCTGGATAAGATTTTGTGAAAGAGCAGTGTTTTCAGTTTTGAGTGAAAAACTAGATGTGGACAGATACCAAGAGGTGAAGTTTTGTTGGGCTCATAGGATGGATCAAATATTTCTCGCAATACTGGCGGAAATTTGTTCCCAAGAGGTGGAACATGAAGCTATGGCTATGGAGTGATTTGCAAATTTAGTGATTAGATGACGGAAGGGCGGAGAAGTGTTAGCTATAGGGCGGTTGAGCGAATGAAGTGGTTGGGCTATATGAACAACTGACGGAGATAGGCCTACCTAGAGCTATAGGCATATATAGGACACATGGGATGATTGAAGTGTATTGTAGTGAATGCAGAGGCGTAGCCAGGAAACAATTTTGGAGAGATTTCCAATTATTTCGGGGGAGGAGAATTTTGCATTGGACATGGTCGCAGAGTACGGGGTCAGTTTTGAAAAGTTAAGTGTTTTTGCATTTTTGCAATTTAGACCTATTTGGGGAAGGGGTGATTTGAACCCGTAAAACCTTCCCTTAAATAGGCCTACGCCCATGAGTGAACGATATGGCTTTCTATTCTATAATATTCGTTCAGGTATTTTAAGCAATTGGAGTTGGACAACCCTCGATCGAAATCTGACCCTCTGACTCGACACAGCGCGCTCGTGAAAAAGCTGGTGTCCTGCGCGCTTAGCCTGCAAGTTGCACGTTTGTTACATTTAGAGTTTACCATTCTGAAACTCCAATGATGGGCACAATTATTAGAATACTGAAATGCTGAAATGTAAAGTATTTAAAAATTAATATATGTAGGCCTACAAGTCGAAGCGGCTATTGTGAACAAGACCGTAGCTAGGAGGTGTTTTATCACCACCCGAAATTAAATAATGTAGGCCTATAGTTGGTTGACTCGATCGGCTGCTTGTCGGCTTGCTCAACGACGAGTAGGCTAAACACCGGTGCTCTTCCCAAACATAATCCTGGCTACGGCCTTGATTGTGAACTGTAAAATTGTTTTGAGAAATTCTGACATTTTCAGTAATTTTATCGTCTATCAGATTATTTATGCCCTTTGAACACACGTCTAGAAGCTGCAGTACTGTACGTTTTTCTTATTATAATTTTGTCTAAGCGGTCGTTTATATAGGCCCTATTTTATGTAGACATCATGCATCATTTGCCGAAACACTTCAATTATGCCTAAAAAGCGCTTCGATCGTCCAGTGAATGACATGCCTGTTGGTATACTGTTGGTATTACTATTATAGCCTAATTATAGGAGGCGCCGCAGAGCTTGATCACCATTATTTCTGCAATCTGCACGGACATTAACATTGATATATATATATATATATATATATATATATATATATATATATATATATATATGAGATTATCCTTGCCCGTAACGAGGAGGCTGGTCGCTATAGATAATAATAATAATAATAATAATAATAATAATAATAATTTAATCTCTAAGACCCTGAGGGAACGAAGTACCTCAGGGCAAAAAAAAAAAAATAATAATAATAATAATAATAATAATAATAATAATAATAAATTAATAATAATAATAATAATAATAATAATAATAATAATCTTCGTTTAATATCTTCAAACTGACAATTACGCAGGATGATCAGATGATCACAAGTTATTACAGGAGTCGAATTTTAACTGTATACGGCAGCCTTGCAAGGCGCCCATCACGTCCTACATCTCATTTTCACAAATCTCGCGAATGATAGGCTGAGTGGACCTTGAGAGGGTTGCGGGAGGCGATCCCGCTACCTACTCACTTCACGCCAGTCATGTTACCACTACTCTATGGACCCCTACCCCATAGAGGCCTTGGCTGGTTGCTATGTGTCTTGACTGAGGAGAATATTTCGCCACAATATGTTATTTACATATAAATCAGGCTCCAATTTTCCCTTTCTACTATTAGAGTTGGAGAAATAGGGCATGCAACCGTATGTAATAGCCTCTGCTGCCCAAAAGTCCACCGACGCCGCCTTCAAAAGGCCCCTCCTGTTCCAACAGAGTGCGTGGTGGACGACCGAATCTTCGCCAGTATTTAAGCGAGTGCCCATGGGCGAAGAAAGAGAAGGACGGACGAACGATGGAGTTCACCGCAGTCTTGTTGTCCTCGAGACCAAGGTCTTGGTCTCGAGTGCACTCGAGTTCGTTTTTAAAAGTCTTGGTCTTGGTCTTGGTCTTGAGGTTCAAGGTCTTGGTCTTGGTCTTGAGGTTCAAGGTCTTGGTCTTGGTCTTGGTCTCGAGGTTCAAAGTCTTGGTCTCGGTCTCGCAAGACCGAGACCAAGACCGGCTGTCAATATGAACAGTCATTTAACAGAACTCAAGAATTCTCTATCAAGCCTGCTTGCATCATACGACCAATATCTATGGATGGATACAAGTCTTGTTGGTCAGGAAAACCCATTGGCAGCAGCAACGGTTATTCTGTATCAGACGGTATGATAAACCATGGGAATATTTTAAAGGACTCACTATCTGTACATTTACATCCAGTGCTTGAAAAGCTACTGTGTGTGTGTGTCAGCGACTTCAGCACCTGTAGAACGTTTTTTTTTCACATGGCGGAATTTTTATGAGGCCCACCAGGCACGCCTTCGTCAGAAAATTCTGAGCGAATTGGTTTTTATAAAATACAAAAGGCATTTGGAATAATAGTTTGCATGAAGGACTTTTGAATATAAATTCGGATTTCTCTGCAGTTTGCATTTAAAGTTAATTAAGTGAATAAAATAAAAGACTCATGTTTTAATTAAAATAGCGAATGTTCCGACTTGACAATTTTTAGAAGTCTTGACCTGATTGCGATTTTTTGGGTCTTGGTCTTGGTCTTGAGGTTCAAGGTCTTGGTCTTGGTCTCGAGGTTCAAAGTCTTGGTCTTGGTCTTGAGGTTCAAGGTCTTTGTCTTGGTCTTGAGGTTCAAGGTCTTGGTCTTGGTCTTGAGGTTTAAGGTCTTGACAACAAGACTGGTTCACCGACGCTGAGAGATGCATGGTGTCTCTCTAACAACACCAGTAGGAAGGCAACAGGAAACCACCTCTATATGTATCCCGCAGTGATGGGCAATAGTTAACTAAAAAGTTGCTAACCTTTAGTGTAACTAAAAAAATTTAGTTAAGGAAGAAGTTTAACTAAAAAAATTGTTTAGTTAAAACCATAGTTTAACTAACAAATTTTTGTTGCTAACTAAAAAGTTTAACTTAAAATATCAGCAATATGCAACTATTTTTCCACAGTGAACATTGAAAACTGTCAGCAAAATAACATTTTAACACTGCATGGTTTTAGCATTAACAGCCTGTGTTTTCAAATTCATACACTACTTACAGTACACATGTAACTGTATGCCAGAAAAGCACATATTGCATAGTTTGAAGGTGAAATTGTCATTGACGCTTTGCATTATTACAGTTCACTTAACGTCTTTTATTGTGAAAATGAAAAGTTGGAAAAAAGTTGGAAACAGTTTAATTACTTTTTTTAGTTTAGTTAACTAATTTCCAGAATTAATTGCCAACTTTAGTTAAACTATTTTTTTTAGTTGGAAAATAGTTTTAGTTTAACTAAAAAAAATAGTTTAGTGCCCATCACTGGTATCCCGAGGTAAAATGACGCCATATGAGAATTCAGTCAACAACATGAACGATTCAATCCAACTATTGGAAAGAGTCGCGTTCAGCAGGGGATGGGGTCGGGGACAGGGCCCCTCGGTCGTCATCCAACGAAAACCTTGCGACAAAATGAAAAGCTAAAAATATGGAACTCTTAGAGTATTTTTTATTTAAGAAAATGTAGGCTACTTCTTATACTTTAACTAAAATGAATGGGTGATGAGTGCCTTTAATTACCTAGCTTTATTTTAGAAAGTCATGTTTACTTATAAATGTTAAATGGCCCATATGCGTTGAGTAGAACTGTATTTGCGTAAGGAGTGTACGTGTTCTCTTTTCATCCATTTTTTTAGTTTAAAATGCAAATTTTAGTATTTAAATAGGCTAATATACAAATCGTTATAGTTCTCGAACACATAGGCCTATTTATTACGTAAATCTTCTGAAGAAGAGTGCGCAAAAATGTGGTCTTTCCAATTTAAAAATAGAGGGTGGAAATTCCGAACCGGTCGACGAAATGCGGGCTGGGAATATTTCTCCTCGATGGCGTCAAACCTGGGACAAGGTCGTCGTTCGTTAAGGTCATTTATGAGTCACATAAATGGGTTGTTGTCTGTCCTGCAGTTTCCGGGTTCTTCGCGGCAGGCTCATTCGATTCCACGAATGAGAGCTGGGAATGTAAAGCTATGACGTCAAACCTGGGACAAGGTCGTCGTTCGTTAAGGTCATTTATGAGTCACATAAATGGGTTGTTGTCTGTCCTGCAGTTTCCGGGTTCTTCGCGGCAGGCTCATTCGATTCCACGAATGAGAGCTGGGAATGTAAAGCTATGACGTCAAACCTGGGACAAGGTCGTCGTTCGTTAAGGTCATTATTTTATGAGTCACATAAATGGTCTACGTTAAATAATCGCGATCACAAAACGCGACAGTCAAAATAGCGATCACAAAATAACGACGCACAAAAGGCGACTGCGGCAAAACAGCGAGCCTCAAAACAACGATTAGGCCTGCTATATATAAGACAGTAGAAATCAGAATAAGAGTGGTGATCTGAAGTTAGAGTCTCCAAGTTTAACATTACACTTATGGGCAGCTAGGGCTGTAGTCGAGGGTATACGCCGGTATACAGCGTGTACTGACCTCTAGACTAGAGACCGTATGTATAGTGCACATGTTTAATCTAGACGCCTTTGGGGGGAAATGTCCCCCCAGGATTCATGCCCCCCCAGAGGCCAGGAATATTACAATGTAGAGACCTTTAGGGGAGGAAAATCCCCCTCCCCGGATAGATGTGGATACATGTTTCTACCCCCCGAGAGGTGAATAATAAACTTTTGAGAGACGAATTCCTAACAAAGGTCATTTAGAAAAGTCTGAAACTTTTTGAAGATGGATGAAATGAAAGGAAAAAAATCTTGTGTAAATTCGATCGTTGATCCCCCAAGAAACCTAGTTTCCCCTCCCAGAAGCTCGAGGGGGACTAGATTAAACACTGCCGTATACTCACCTCACAAAATATTTTGTAGGGCCTACTTACCTTTCCTTTGTTTCGGAAAACTAATCGGTTGCGTGTAGGCCTACTCGCCTCTAATTTATTTCTGAAAACAAACCATGTAGCGTGTAGGCCTACTCATGTGCCTCTAATTTTACCGCTAAAGCCCTGCTTATGGGTAATCCTGCAGTTTAGGTACTTTAATTAGCCTAAATGTACTTTTATAGTGGATCAGCAGCTGTGATGATTGTTGAAAATTAATTTTATAACTGAAACTAGAAACTGGACGATCGATGAAAATATTACATAATAACACTTAAACTAGAAGTTGGATGAGCGATGAAAATATGGTAGTCTTGGCTTATAGCGCCTGAAATTATTTAGGCCTACAGTGCAAAAGCGATGAAAACATTTCATAGTAAAACTCAAACTAGAAATTGGAAGATTGATGAAAATACTACTGAAATTTACTGAAAATATTACATAATAAAACAAACTAAGTTGGAATTGCGATGAAAATATAGGCCTATCGTTTAGCGCCGTTAGGCCTATCATTGCCGTGGATGACCGATGAAGACATTTCATAGAAAAACTTGATTAGGCCTATACTAGAAGTTGGAAGATTGAATTAAAAATATGGCTCAAACTAGAAGCTGGATGATCGATGAAAATATAAATCAGACTAGAAGTTGAATGAGCGATGAAAATATCGCAAAAAATTGCAGCTAATTTAGGCCTATTGACCAAAGAATATAGCAAATGATTCCAATGAAAAATAATTAAATTACCTAAACTGCAGGATTACATTTGTCATGTTACTTCGTCAGACATTGGAAATAAATCGCTGAAATCGCTATAGGCCTATTGGTTGTCGCTATATTTTGTGCACTCGCTGACTCACTGTAGGCCTATTGTGCGTCGCTATTTTTTATCGCTATTTTTGACGATCGCGGTTATTAACGTAAACCACATAAATGGGTTGTGATATATGTTTTGCCGAATCCGTATACAATCGCTTCCCCTCTCTGGACTATAGGGCCTAATGACCCATCATGTTGGCCAGATTTACAATACGGAGGCTTGTTCAATTTTCAGATATATATATCCAGCTTCTAGTGGGACGCGGTGGTGTAGTGGTATGTTCTGTGCCTTGTAACCGAAGGGTCGCAGGTTCGAATCTACCTCAAGCCACTGCGTATACCGACCCTGGACAAGTTGTTCACCCACAATTGTCTGTGAGGAAGGCAACGGGAAACCACCTCACTCATCTCATCCCCGGGTGGCGTAAAGCCAATGAACCTGCCTTCGGGCAGAGAACTCATCATATATATATATATATATATATATATATATATATATATATATATATATATATATATATATACATATATATACATATACATATATATATATATATGTAGCGTGCGTGTCGCCCTCTTGCGACTGCCCGCGCTGTTGTGAGAGAACATCTGAGGAGTATACAAGCCCTGGATTTGAACCCAGCTTGCTAGCGCTGTGGGCCTGCTCCTTTCTTTCTGTCTGTAGCAACCGCTGTCGCCTTTTCTTACTAGGACGAGAGCGAGGCTTCACTTCCGGTTGTACTATACTAGGTCCCTGAGGCATTCTTCTACCAAGGATGACGGGTGGCATGTCCGCGGCTTCCGTTGTTGGCGCAGCAGGGCTTAGTGTCAAGCCCTCACTAGGGTTCGGCGCTCTCACAACAGACTCAATTTCTTTCTTCTCTCTTCTCTCAGGGACCCTATCTGATAACAGGCGCTCCATAAATACTCGTTGAGTTTCCATAAAGGTCTGTTGAGATTCAAATAATGCACTCACGCACGTTTCCTGATTTGTCTGGCGCTCTACAAATGCTCTTTGAGTTTCTACAAAGGTCCGTTGAGATTCAACCAACGCGCTTAATATAGTTTCTTGATTTGTCTGGCGCTCTACAAATGTACTTAATACAGATTCTTGACTTGTCTGGCGCTCTACAAGTGTTCTCTGGGTTTCTACCACCCTTTCCAATATGTCGCCTACTCGACTAGTTTCATGTTCAGATAAGATCTCTTCTTCCATTTTAATTATTTAATGAAACAGAAAGGAAGTTATCGACTTATACTATCGCCGTATGTTCATTAACATTTATATAGCGCAAGTGAACCTAACCTATCGACTTATCTTTGTACAATGGTATACTGGTATAGATAACCTTATACTATCGCCGTATGTTTCTTTACTAAATTAACGTGTACATTTATATAGCACATGAATTTAACCTATCAATTTATCGCTTCACAATAAACTTATACATATCTAACTATCGCTGGAGATTTCAATATACGACTCAAAAGAAAAAGGGTTGTACTCCCTGAACTTCCAAGAAATATTCCTCCCAATTGCCAATATTTGCAATTTCAGCCAAATCCGGTAAATATCATTCCACGTCAAAGATATCAAACATCACTGGAGCTCCATTGCACCAATTCCATTGAGATCACAGCCTCCATGTAATTTTGCCATAATTCCCAAATTCGAAGAAATATCGAACGCCCATCGATAAATTCGGCGCCCGATCTTCAAAGATGTCGTTACGATCAAATTCTATTCCCGACTTTTGACAATTTTCGACGTTTTCATCTTAAAATCCCTTTTTACGCAGTTAGGACCGATTCGCGCCAAAATTATCTCTAAGGACACAAGTTCCTTCCAACCTCATCCACGTCTAGGCTGAAACTGCTTACAGGCCAAGAAAAAGGCGCAAATATTCGCCCGCGCTAACCTCTAGCCAATCACGAACGAGCACAGAGAGCGCGAAGTCCTCCCATTGGTTGACTCGCCTACCGCAGATCTATGGCTGGCATGCACTACACAGCACTATCGCAGTGGCCTCTAGCGATTAAAATTAACTCTGTGATCTCAGTGAAAGTAATTTACTTAGCGCTTGTAACAATTCGTTACATATATATATATATATATATTATATATAATATATATATATATATACATATATATAGGCGGATAATAGGCCTACATTGAAAAAGTAACAAAAATACATATATTCAGTAATTTCATCTCAGTGCATTGTTTAGTAAGATAAGACTGCACGGGCCATGTCTAACACGAGATGTAGGCCTATATAGTATTATGTATACATGGCAGGGACCTGCACCGGTGAGAAAAGGGGTTCGAACTCTTTCACAAAATCTAATCCCGATTCCTCCTCTTCCCCTTACCTCCCTGAGGCTCCCTCACCGTTTCAACTTTAAACACTACCCACCTTAGCCGTCTGGACAGTCTGCCTGCCTGACCTGTTGGATTTTGACCCAGCTGAAATTGATTTCAACCCCCGCCAATCGAATTATGTTTTGACTCAGCGCCTGTGATCAAGCTGGTTCCCGCGACTTGCTAGTTTGGGCGCTGTAGAAATGTCGAGGTTACAATTGCGATTACGACATGGCTCGTTTGGAGAACTTGAGAAGAGCATAGGCCTACTGACCGAGAGTCGGGATTCGAAAGGCCTAGGCCTATAGGGAAGGATGATCGGGTAGGCCTATATCTAGCGGGTTGAGTTTGCATAGGTTTTGGTGAATTGCACTTGAAAGTTTAAAAAATTACACAAAAGCCGCATTTATTAGTGCAGTAAGCTGCTACGTGTTGGTTGATTTGGAATTTAGTGCATATAGCCTAGGTTAGATTGATTTAGTTTGATAAATTCGATACAATGAAGTAGTAGTGATATTACTCTGTTGTGTACCCGAGACAAAGTATTTTGAGTTTATTTTCAGCTCACGTGTGTCCATCTAAATATAGACATCGATGCGTGTGTCACTGTGTGTGAGTCAGATCAGTGTCAATAAATGTGGATCTTGACTGGTGTTAATCATAAACATTTCGTGTATCCGTGGTAACAGGGACGAGAGAAATGTAAATGAAATCTTTATGTTATTTAAACGTTATTCCTTTCATAAACATAAATATTTTCGGATTATTGAATTTTTCTTGTACTTGAATTGTGCAGAGCAGATCTACACTTAAAATATAATCGTAGCTAGGTTTCCGCTGTGTATATAACAAAGATGACTAGTGCATCGCCCTCATCCATAATCCTGCATTGTACAGGTTTACGGCCATCGATTTGTATAAGCTTCAAGGCTCGGCTGTCCCTTGAAACGTGAGCCTTGTAGAGTAAGTTTGTGGGCCAGAAAATTCCTCGTTTCCCGCGCTTCCAACTTGGCAACTGCCTTGAGCCAGCTGGCCTCTGTACATATTCCTCCTCCGCCCCGCTCTCCCCACTCTGTCTGTCTGTATGTATCTATGTGCGTGTATCTGTCTGTCTTTCTCTCTGTATTTAACCATGAACACTTTAGAATAAGTGAGTTGAAACATTGAAGTCTCAGAAATGCAATATAAATGTGTGTTTTTGCAGAAAATGGCAGCACAGCAGATAACACAGGAGACATTTGATGCAGCTGTTCAGGAGAACATGGAAGTGTTTGAGATGAATGAGGAAGAAGCTCTTGCTGAAGCAATCCAGCAGTTTGAAGCACAGGTGAAGTGATGTAGTTCTACATTGGTGTCAGAGAGTCCATGCCCATTCTAGACTACTAGAAATAGAATTTTTATAAGGCATGCTGTGGCCAGGGGTTAAAGTGGGTGGGAACGCGTGGGAACGGCGTTCCCACTGCTCTCAAAATTCTTTGCTTGCGTTCCCACTGCTCACGCATGCGTTCCAATGAAGCTCTTCTTTGGCGTTCCCACTGCTCACCCAAACCACATTATCCACTGGCTGTGGCTGATTTAAGTGCATGACTTTTATTGATGATGGCTTTCTCACTGACTTGATTCCGTAATCTAACTCCCCTTCTTATGTATTTGGATGACTCGGTGCTCCTTTAGCATATTGACCTTAATTTGCACATTTTACGTTTGTAGATTATCTGCTAAGGCAAATTTAAAACAGGAACTTGCATATAATATGATTGTCACAAAGGGTGACCTTGTAGATTAGATGTTGATTTGTGTATTGATTCAGAATGATTGAAACAATGCATTTATACTTTGTGAAGGGTGTCAACCTTGACACGATAGTAAAGGAATCAAAGACGACGTCTGCTTCTAGTGATAAACATGAAGTCATCACAGCAACAGAAGCCCTGCGTGAATGGGTGGAATCTTCAAATAATCATTCTCAGGTGCTTGAAGATGCCTGTACCACCTTTCGAGAGGCCTGTGATAAAAATCTGGCAGAGCGTTGCCTTGCTGCAAAAAATGGCGCATACACAGTCTTGATGTCAGCGCTGGAAAAAGCATCGTCCCACCACCCACAACTTCTTACGACCGTCTTACAATCTCTTCATAGTTTCATTACAGGACAGCCGGATCTGCTGGACGATGCTGGAACAAGTACTCTGCTTCAGCTTCTACAGTCAACAGATGGTGCAAACACTGCTCTGGTTCTGTGTGTACTGCGACAGTGCTGTCTACTGCACGAGGGCAATCGCCAGAGGTTTGTTGCACAGGGCATCATCGGAACATTGGCCAAAGTACTGAAGGAAAGAAGAAGTGACAGTGAAGTTGTCAAGAGTGCTTGCGCTGTGTTGAAGTCACTGACACTGGATGACGATGTGCGTGTGCCATTTGGAAAAAGCTACGACCATGCAAAGCTGATTGTTGATGAGGCGGATGGTCTGAGGCTTCTGCTTGAACTAGCTTCAGGTAGAGATGACTTTCAATTGTTTTCCAGCTGTGAATATTAGGTAAACTTTTAATTTCTTGTAAAAGTTGACCTAATGTTCAGACCTGTTAATGGGAAACCTTTAAATAGAACATACTTTGAATATGGGTGTCATGTTGGCAGAGCTTTTTGTCCCGAGTTCAGTGTTCAGATACATTTCGTAAAACTGGTTTACTTTGTGAAATGATGTTGCGTGGTGTATAGCACTTTTTGAATTGAAGAGTGAACTGTTCATATCAATTGTTTTAATGCATCACCTGGCACTTGATCACACAGACATAAACCAGTGACCTTGGTGTTGCAATAATGGTGGTATAAAAGTTGCCAGATCTGGAATTAAGACGCAGATATTATGTAAACTAGTTTACTGAACATGTAGACATCACAAACTGTTCCAAACAGGCTGAAATATATTTTGCTAGCCTATTAGTGATGGTAGCATTTCTTAGCTTTGAGTTCAGGTCTGCTGTTTGGTAACTGTCTAAGGTTAAAATGTTCTTTTCTTGTGTCAGCATATGAAGACAATGCTGATGTCTTACCGGAGATATTTCAGACCATTAGTCGTCTGGCTGTAAGAGACGAATTTTGTTGTCAGGTCTTGGATTTGGGTGGAATGAAGCAAATACTGACCATCCTGAGTGTTAACCTTCAACACCAGGTAAGCTACTGCTAGTGTCTGACTTTTCTATTGGACATATTTAATCTAATCGATGATCTTCTTCAGTTGGACATACCTAATCTAATCAGTGCAGTTTTATATGGTCAGTATAATACTGTCTGAGGAATCAGTTGACGGCCACTGCTAACTGAAACTTAAAGGCATTCCAAAGTGCATGATCACAATCAAGCAGAGCAAGAATGTGAGAAATATTATCCAGAACAAATTATGGTTTTGTTATAATCTAAAGCCAACATTGATTCTGCCTAAAGTACACACACGAATAGAATTCTAGTCTATAGCCAGAAACGGTAAAGGCTTGCATGTTGAGAACCTGCAGAATCGGGAACAAAATAAATTCTGGAAATATGCAGTTTTTTGTTCTGGTATGGAAAGATAAAAATTAGTGATGTATGCCTTAAACTTAAGCCCTATAATTGTTAAATTTTTACTTGGTATGATATACTTATTTTTCATTTATGACATTAGAGATGGAATGGTCAGAAAAACGGTTTCTGTTGTTGTTTCAGAGTCTTGAATGTAGTCTACTGGGACTTCTGAAAACATTGGCTGGTAGCGATCCAGTCAAAGTTGAAATTGTTAAAGAAGGTGGTATAGAAGTCATCGTAGAAGTCCTCAACAAGTACATTCGAAATGCAACTATCTGTGATGTTGGGTGTGCTACTGTTGCTGCACTGGTTCTCAGGTTTCCAGCACATAGTGCTAAAGTTATGGAGAGTGGTACACCAGATCTTATCATCAAATCAATGCAGCTGCACCCAAAACTACCGTCAGTTCAAGTGAGTCTGCCATCTAAAAGGCATTAAAATGACGTGTGTATGTCATATGAGGTACTTTGAGAGTTACTTTCTGTTCAGCAAGCAACTTCAATGTCTTGATACATTATTGGGCCTCCAGAAAAGCTGGATGACTGCATTTGTGGGGGAGATAATTGACATGGCAATACTGTTTCCAGTTTCCATAGACTGTGTTGGTTCCCTGATTAAGGTAGTTTCAGACATTCTCCGAGCTTCCCAGAATGTTCTGCTGCTGCTGTCAAGCAAGTAATATCCATAGGTTAAATGCCTTTAATGGAGACATGTTAATTTCTTTTGTCTCTGATGACCCTCTGTTCTTGTTTAAAATACCCATACTCCATGTGCTGACTCTACATGTATTTCTTGTTGGATTGACATGGAAGTTACTTAATCTATAGAGATTTTGGCTCTTAGATGTTATTACGTAAAGCGTAAGGCCAGTACCTTGAGCTAACCTGAAGAAAGAATCAGCCAGGGGCATGAAGTGCTGTGACTTAATTTTTTTCTCAGCCGTGGCATTTGAGGTGGCCTGTCCTGGCACTCGCTGTCTGATCCTTCCATTGACATTGGAGTCAGTGTACTCAGTGCATAGCCAATTTTCCCTGCGAGGGGGCAGAAGTGAAGCAGAAATCTCAAACATCGTTCTAATCTGGCAGCTTGCTAACCACTACACTATCAAATGTCTCATTCATTACCAATGTCTTGCTGGATTTGTATTTGACTTTTTTTATTCTGTGCTTCTGTGTTTTCTAGAATGTGTTAAACACTGCTGTGCAGTAGCATATGTCTTTTGATTAGAAACCAGTTTCCTTTTCACAGCACTGAAAGGGATTTATTATGTATGATATTACTTTGATATGGTTTTGTAGAAATCTGCTTGCATGGCAATTCGCAACCTGGTTTCACGATGTCCAGAGAACAATCCCGTATTCTTGGAACTTGGCGCTGAGAGGTTGCTGGAACAGGTGATGTCATCACACAAGGACTGCCGGGATGAAGCAAAGGCTGCCCTCAGAGACCTTGGCTGCCACGTGGAACTGACGGAACTCTGGAAAGGAACAGGGAAAACGCTTGAACAGTAGAAATCATGTGCTTACATTTCTTTTTACAGGTACCTCCTCATTACAGAACTCATTTTCTAAGACACCACCAGTTCCTGTTGGCTGCTTCCGAGAAGTGGCAGAGAGTTTTGATTGCATCTCTTCTTTGTAGGTGGCTCATGGATGGTTTGTGGAGTTTTTGTCGCCCATCCACAATTCTCCCCAGAAAATTCGCTCCGTAAATTTCTTCCCTCAGCAATTTCACCCACCACTTATTTCACATTGACGATGAGTGTACGAAAAGCGACTGATAAACTAATGCAGTTCGTCGTTAAAGTGTTAAAGAGAAGATATAATTAATAAGAGTGTTACGTAGAGAGAAGTCTTAGGTAATAAAGTGACTAATGTGGTATCTTTGGTCACACCGGAAATTCTGAATTTCTTATTGTTTCCGTTCAACATTTGGCTGTTGTAAACATAGAATTAGGTGTGAAAACTTTATTCAAACAGTATATATGCCTATGTCAATCAATCAATAAATCTTTATTGATATTCATGACAATTACAGTATGTTATGAGCATCCGATAAATGTAAAGTGCTTAGTACAATAACACATTGGTATGAACAATTTAACAGTGAAAGCACTTAGTATCCTTTAGTAAAAAGAGACAATTTAATATCACGTATTGCCATATAAATTTAGTATACAGTATACTTCGTGAATTTAGTAGTCGCGGATAGCAAAGGGTAACCCTAAAGGGATGGAAGTCCCGCTATCCAGGGAAGCCCTCCTATTTCTATTGCAAATTGAATGATGGCAGCTGAAAAGATCTAATATCGGATACATGAATTAGTAAACATGAGTTTAGGTAAACAGGGTACTTTGGTCTTAACTAAGTCTAACTAATAACGCTTACAGTATATAATAACAAGTATATAACCCAAAACGAAGCCCAACAAAATTGGCTTCCGTGGGTCAGGTCAGGTCAGGGAAATCAAGAGGGATATATCACCAGATACATGCGTGCATATATAAATGCATGCATACATGCACATATAAATACATGCATTCATACATACATAAATACATGCAATGCCAACAATCACAACAATATGGAATATTTACAAGGTATTGCCTACAACTTTGAATTCTAGACATTTGCATTGTTTGAAGTCATCGAAATTCTGTTGTGTCTTATTTATAAACTTCCTAGGGGCAACATTTCTGAGGGGAAATTGTGGTGAATTTTCCAGGGGCAAATTTTGGATGCTAATTGCCCATATCCCTTCATGGGATTTAATCAAAACTGTTTATTTCTGCCATAAAAATTATTTGCCTGTATCATGTCATATGACATACGGAATTACTCCACTCCTTTTCGAAGGCCTCATCCTTACTCAAACAAGTCCTGAAAATTGGATCAGTGCATTGCATCAATTGTTGCAGATGCAAAACTCTGACTAAGAAAGAACTTGTTTGAGCAGCTTGCCTAAGGTAATTGTACGATGCTTACTGGTCAGTTTGAACCTATGATCGTTGGGCGATAGGACTAGCAAGATGCAGATGAATAAAACCCACCACAGTTTACACATACAAAATGCCAAAATCAAGAAAAATCTCAATTTAATGATGCTGCAGATAAAAAAAATAAGCTAGGTAATTTGGTTTACAGTTAAATGGAGATATTTGAATATGATATTGTGAAGCTATTGTGATTTACTGAAGCCAAACCAGAAGCCCTAAAACAGACTGATCGAAATGAGTGAAAACACGTGTTTCATGGTTGTAAGACAGTTTAATAAATTCACAGCCAAATGCATCCATACACACGAAATAATAAACGAGCTGTATATGAAACTAAACTATGTTATTACCTAATATTATGATTTACTATACATTTTAGTGTTTACACATGGTACATAAAACTGCATGTACCTTTCAATTTCTTATTTACCTAATATTACAACGTATGTACCATTATATTCTCACTTATATGCGGCAGTTTATTGACATCAGCTTTGGAGCATTCTTCTTCTTTGACAACATGGCTGAACTCAGTAATTCTGCCAAAGTTACCGGCAATTGCATTAGAGAATAACATTTGGATAATTTAGATCTACCTATGAAGAATACTAATCAGTGTTCTAACAGGTAACAATCAACAACATTTCTACAATTCCTCAACATTTTATAAAACAAAGCCACAAATTTTCTTTTGCTGCCATGCAGTATCTTTGCAAATATGTAGCATTTAGCACTCCTGAGTTGATACCTTGAAGGGACACTATATAAATTCTTGCAATGAATAAATACTGTGTGAGCCCATAAAGCCCCTGGAGGTGAAGGCCATCCATAAAACTGCCCTTTGTATAAATATGCTATTTGGGGTAACACCGCATTGTCTAATCGAAGGATCACTAAACTAATTAATCATTCATCATTACTTGTGTCATCTTATTCTACGTTAATGTTGAGCATAGTTCAGTTTTGCTGTTGGGAACAATCCACCGTTTCTTTCCACATTCAGTTTGCTTTGAATGCATACACAACTTAACACTTGTGCAGCTTTGAGAAATAGAGGACCGTAGCTTTGAGAAATAGAAGACAGCAGTTTTGAGAAATACAGGATTGTAGCTTTTCAAGTGGAGCACAGAGATAAAGCTGCTTATAATAAAATATTCATACTGCAATACTGCTGAAACCCACATTTCAATAAATGGGTTACCAGCAACAGACCATGAATTTTGCAGGCCCAGTCAAAGGGCTTGCAGGGCTAAAAGCTGGATGAAGGGCCATTTCCAAAAAGATGGAGGGCAAATATATGTGCATAATCTGTATTTACATATTTATACACCTGCTGGCTGGTTAAAACTGGCACTAAACATGTTTTGCCTACGCCGTATACATGTATTTGAAGCATTGGCTGATCCTACATGTTCAAGTCAAACACATTAAATCTATATATAACACCAACCAAGGGCGGATCCAGGGGGGCCAATCCGGCCATGCCCCCCCATTTGAAATTTTTATTTATTTTTAACATGTGTTTTGTTTTATGGGCGTTCTATGATGTTTACACAGGCGTGGCCCCCCCTGTAGGCGTGGATGAGTAAAATGTATACAGAACGCGGGTCCCGTAGATGTAGACTGAAGACATTAAAAAGGTTAATGACTAAAAAAAAAAAGTCATCAACTTTTTTGGGAGATGACTAAAACATTTTTGGCCCCCCACTGACAGACCTTCTGGATCCACCCCTGACACCAACACTTCATACACAAAGCCGTATTAAATTGTTTGCCATTGCAGTGCACTTAGGAAAAGCTAGTGTTTCGAAATTTCAATGTCCAGTCTGATTGCTTGACAAATCTTTGGCTATCTGAAAGAACAGGTATAATGGTTTGAAAGAGCAGGTATACTCATGGCCTCTAACCAGCAGTGGCTCTCACTCTAAAGGTCTTGTGGTTTACTGATAATGCACACACACAAACTTCATAGTGAAGTTATGGAACTAAAAACAAAGCATAATCACTTCAACTGTTTCCATTTGTTGTATATTCTTAATTTAAGTCTGACGTGGTCCTTGTGCAAAGCAAGATTTGTTTGCCAGCTGGCAAACCAGTTCACAGGAGACATCCTTCAAGTTTATAATCACAGATCCTTGCACCAAAAGCGAAGGCGGGACTGTGAGGTCAGGGCTGCTTGTCTGGAAGATTACTACTTTCTGAATGTTCCATTGGCTCTTTGCGTTCAACCCGAGCCAACTGTTTTGCCTCGCCAAGGCTGCAGTGCGAGACAAGAGGTCGACCAAGATCTATCGTACAAACTTTGGTGTCCGCTGCGTCAGATGCCATACTTGAGTTATACAGCTGAATCATGAGATGCAAATCCAACTTTGACTACAAGCACATAAATAAGCATAAAAGTTATTTTAAATATTGAAAATAAGAAAGCCAGAAAACAGTAAAACAGGGGTAATTTGACATCTTCGTTCAGCTTAATATTAATTTAACCTGGCTAATGTTCTGATTTCAAGACACGTCCAACTTCAATCTCTATCGAAAGCTCTTGGAGACTCACAGATGCATCAATCCTGAGCCAGTACTGGTAGCCATATCCATGGGCGGCGATCCCGGGGGTCGAGGGGACAAGACCCCACCTTTAAGAGTGGAGGGACACTATACAGTTGTCCCCACAAATTTTTAAGAATCACCAAAAAAGTCAACAGATTTTTCCCACAAAACAATTTTTTCACCTCTTTTTTACCAGGTCAGTTCAAAAGTGTCCCTTGTCCCCCTCCACCTGTCAAACAATATCGCCGCCGGTGGCAATATCTGAATATGCCAACAGTTAAATAGCTTCAACTAACATGTGCACACTTAAACATGCTCAAATCTCTTAACTAGTATTTAACAAGTTCCAACTAACCTGAAGACGCTGAAGATTTGGAAACCGGAACTTTGTGGCATCTGGATTTGATTGTGGTCTTGACATGGTAATCGGCTGAAGAATTGGATCCATTTTTTCTTTTGGCAGCATTAAGCGCACTTTATAGCCAGAGGTCAGATTAGGGATGGCTACCATGTCCATTACATTTGAAGCCACTTTGTAGAAACTTAGCCGAATGTGGTTCGAGTCATTGATTTTAACAGAAAAATTTGGCGGTAAAGCTGCAAGAAGTATAATATAACAAAGATATCACAAAATGAAAATCTTTCACAAAACATTTAAAAGAGGCTTTTAAGACAGATCCAACCATGCACCAAACTTGATGGAAACAACTTGAAATACTCTAGAAAACAGTGAAGGAATGATGGTACGTAATCTTTGCGCTCCTGTGGTTCAATTGTCCATGAACTGATGCAATGCATAAGTGACTAGCAAACAAAATCAGAAATTCACATTCTGCCAAAACAATGTTCCAAATTAGGACAAAAAGAACCGATGAATCTAACAGAGTTGGAATCTAGTCTTCAAACATCAATATTGCAATGAGCAAAGTTCAAGGAAGAGCTCTTACTGTGCATGTCGTCCCAGCGTCGTTTCCTCATCTGGGCAATAATTGGATTTTTATCTGCACCAACTGGATCCCATAAACTGCGTCCCCACTCCTCAATGTTTATTGTCATCTCTGGATGTTGTGGGTATCTTTGTCGATTGTACTGACAATCTGTGAATTCTGGTTAAAAACCAGTTCAAAAGTAAGAATAATTGTTGAATTCTGCTTAAAATTATTTCAACATGAAGATTCAGCAAAGCTGATAACAAATAATGTTCAAATAACTAAGCCACTGATAGGAGTTTGTCCCTAACATCCAAGACTTGTGCTACATAAATTATTTGCAGATGATGGTCCAATCTGAAAAATGAGAGAAGAAACAAGCCTATCAACCATTACTGCCTCGGTGTTCCTTCATTCACCCTCTGAAGGACCGAATCCACAATTTCCCAGTCAATAGAGGCATTTTATGTATGTATTAAGACACTTGATATATCGCCTTGTAAGTGCCCTACAAAAGTGCTGCATGTGTATTGTGTGGCTTTTTAACAGATCTAAACAAGCACATTTTGAAAGTGTTTGCTATACAGAGTCACATGCATCAGCACACGAATGCAAAAAAATTCTGAATTTATTCGCATTATGGTAATGATTACTATTTGTTATTTATTTGTTTATTACGAACATTTTTAATGCGTGTAAAATCAAACACAGAAATGCGAATCTACCATAGATTCGCATTTCTCATGCCCAGTGCTTTTTTCAGCCAGAACGCGCCGGAATGGCGTTCCGGCACATTTTCCAGCTACTAAAAATTTATTTATTTTAATAATAAAAGCAATAATTTAGTTATTTTAACCTAATTTCGGTTTTGTGAGCTGTTTTCAGTGTTTATTGAGACCTCTGCCAAGCCCCAATTCCGTTTTTCTTTGGGATTTTAGCCCTTCAATAATTGTTCAGGTCCGGAATCTATTCAGTTCCAAAACCTTTTTTCTAGAAAAAAGCACTGGGTAAAGCCATGGTAACTGCAGTAATCCTGAGGCTATGGCAAAGAATTTGAAAAAAATGATGTACTCATGCCCAAAACGAACTTCAGGTTGGCCAAAGCAAAGCAAAAGTAATGTTTTCTAACAGAGCAGGGTTAACAGGTCCACAAAAATCTTCAGTAGGGGCCAGCAGATAGTTTTATTTTGAAATTCTTAATTGTTTATGATTATTATAAAATGTTATTGCATAATGAGGTAATTTTTTAACAAATACATGAGTGTCACTTAAACATACTTTTAAGCTGATTTATTACGAAGTTTTGGGTTTTACTTATATTACATATGTTGATCATAACATGTATACAGTGTAGTAGTATATATAGAGAAGTGAGCCCTAGGGAACACCAAAAGAAACTTATGTCTAAATCCGAGCCCAGTCACCTTCATTGTTCATTCAACCCGGAAGGATATCAGCCAATTGATAGTTCAAGTTCAATCACCAATTACATTGGCGACTTCTTGAGATACTACATGATTACTATGTCACGGTCAACCGTATCAAACGCCAGACTAAATACTGTGCAACTCTGTACATGTTCATAATCAACAGCTTTGCAAATGTCTCAGACCTTTGAGCAGTACCACATAAGCTGTCCTTTCCTGAAACCCAACTCTAGCATCAGTAGATACATGTACTACATTAAGATCTGCAACTGATGTAGGAATTCTGGGAGACCTGATTCTTAAACTGGTTCCCAATGTTGGTTGGTTCATTGCAGCAACAGAAATCCCAAACTGCATCTGAACAATAATTTTGCTCAGAATCCAAAACAAGCTAGAAAAATTCTGCAGATGTTGAGTTCGAAACAAATCAAGAGAAAATTTGCAATAAAATAAGTTAAATGCTGTAAGGAACTTGAAAACCATCACAGCTAGATAAAATGAAATTGCCACATTTGACCACCAGTGTTTCCTTAATAGTGAATGGTGGTAGTGGTAAATGGTAATGCTAACGCTGATCGTAGCTTTATATGTTTACAGAACATAAGAAATAAGTCTTAAGACCTGCACCTACTTGTTTGCAGTGCCTGGAAAACCTGATGGGCATTTAGGTTTTTCTTTTCGAGGACCTCAAGCAAGTACTGGTTGAAGATTCCTCGTGGATCTTTACTCGACTTCTGGCTCTCCTCAAAGGATTGTTCACCAACGCTCCTAAAATATGAAATATCATAAGTGAAACAAATAAAATTAACATTATCAATAGGAATGTGCTCATCCACGATTTCAGACAGAGGAATATAGTTGCAGAACAAACCTAGTATTAGGTTTGTAACTAGGCTGCACACGACTACAAGAGGGCAAGAATGTCAGCTTTGACAGTAGCATAATGGAGTATTCTCCAAGAGTGATAACTGATGAAAAGCGATTTATGGAAGGTAGCTTATGACAGAAAGAAAGTTGAGCAATGCAGTCAGACATATATGACTCTGAAAGAGCCTTTTTACATCAGCAGAGTTGGATCGGGTGTTGCAGAGTTCAAGAGACACATGTACATACTAGTACAAACATAGTCATATACAGACACACACAAAACAATTAGTATCATGTGCACTGTGCTGCAATGACTGGCTTAAAAACTAAATCCAGCTGCCACACCAGAAGCTGAGCAACCATCATGATGGTCCTCATTAGCAGTAGCATTCTTAAAATTACACACAAACTATCCAATATCATCACCACCACCATCATAATCGTCGTCGTCGTCCTGATCATCATCATCATCGTCATCATCATGACAATATTCAAGAAGTCAGCAAAATCAAGAATATTCTTCTTTCTCTGCTCTTGCTGCTAAGTAAAAGTTGTTCACAGCAGAACTATGTTCCCTATTCATTCATACCAAAAATTTATATAGCTCCCCTTCAGGGTTATCTACTCAGGAGCACACCCAACCCAACCTTGGCTGAAAAGTATAGTCTTAAAAATTGAGTAAAATGTGGCGGTATGGGTACTTGGGACCAAGTGAAGTGCCAAAGGGAGCCTGTTCCAGGTTGCAGGGCCAGCAATGGAAAAAGCACGGTGCTGCCCTAAGGGCGGTGTGTCAACGGGGAACCAGAAGCTCAACCTGCCTGGAAGAGCACGGGGAACCACGGCACTGGGAGTTCAGGGTGGAGCTGCAATACTCTTGCAAATACACAGGGCCTATCCCACAAGGCAGTGCCACACTAGGGCAGAGCCCCAAAAGGCAATCCCAATATGCAGCAGGGCAGGAAGCCAATGCAAAACATCCCACATGTACTCAGTGTGGCCAAATCTCGGGATGTGACCAACAAGGTATGTCACTGTGCTGTGCACAGGACCCGGTCCAAGCACCCAATCTGAGTCGCTTGGAGACCAAGGTAGGGAGCACTGCAATAGTCAAATAGATATTGGTTGCTCAGTGCCACAGCTATACAACCAAGCATCCTGAGATGAGCTTCAGTTCTCCCTCAACTTACAAAATTAGTCTTTAGACAAACTACTGTTAGATAAACAACTGCTATTAAGTATCTAACTGTTACTAAGTAACTGGCTGCATTTCTACTTAGCACTCACGCTGCATATATTGTGATTTTGTTGGCATTGGAAGACTTGACAGGAACAGTTATCAGTGGCATTTTCATTGGATTCAGATGTTCAACACTGAAAACAAAGCATCAATCAACTTCAACAATCAAACCGAGGCCAACGATAGTCAGCCCGTTATTAATAGCAATGAACTACATGTGTCTGATTGCTAATGCAAAGGATATCAGTCTGCTATCATTCAGTGAACTATAGATGTCAGATTGCTGAATGCATTTGCCTTTTAGTTCTGATATCTAGGGTTTGAAGCAAGTGCACAACTAAAAACGACATCACAAACTATGTAACTACTGAGGAAAGGTTTTGGACTCTTCCTACATTAAGATATTTTCTGTGTAGTGTAACATATGCCAAAATTGTTTACCTAAACCACCATCACGCACCTCTACTATGGGCAGAAGGACTAAATATTTACCTTGGCCACAGAAACTCAAGTTCTTCATGTTTTCTACTTAACAGTAAATCAAATCAGCCACCATAACTGAATGTAGGTTATATAGGGTAGGGGGATAGGGTAGTGATAACTGAATGTCATGTCTTATTTCTTAAACAAGAAATAAACTTGAAATAGTATGGCAATGATATGGGACAATGTAAAACCAAATCTTGTCAATTTCCTCAACACTACCACGTGGCACATGCAAAGGATAAAAAATGTTTCATTTACGTGGAGTGGCAGCAAAGACTGTCAAAGAAACTCGTGCATTTTTATCAAAGGATATAAACATGGAATAATCAAGAGATTACCAATAAAATGTCAGTTCCAAAAAGCATATAGAAACTCACAGTAAAGTAAATTGAGGTTAATTGGGTAAAAATGAAACAGATGCTGGTTGCTAATAAATCATCGCTACACACAGATTAATACATAGAGCCACTTGCCTCTTGCGACAGATATCCAGGAACATCATCAGCACCTGTGGGCTCTTCCGTTGAATCTTGGCCTCCACCGTTTCAATGCAGAGCGATTCACTTAGGTCTGTTCCCTGGCGAGCATCCCAAGGAATGAGATAATGCTGGTTGTTAAAGATGAAGCCATGGCCAGCACAGTAGAAGACCGCTTTAGAGTTAAACATAATACAATGACTTCACAGACTATGATAAAACATATTTCCTATGTAGGAATGGAGGTGCAAAATTTGATGCTGCAATAATGAAGGGGTAAAAACTGACAGAGCAGTAATGGCGTCTGTACCATCTTTCCTGGACTACAAGTTGCTCATTTCATCAAGATGCCGTGATGCCAAAATGTCAAATTCTTTGCAAAATCAGTACATTAGAGGCACTGTCAGTGTAGCAACTGTCGATGAAGTCACAGCTCTGAAGTTCTGTTGGGTTGGAATATCACTTATTAGATTTGGCAAATCACATGGTACGCTGCTAAATGGTAAAACTCAGTTGAATAAAATCTGTTGCACATTTTAGATTAAAGAATTGCAAGACTTCTTGGTTACGCCTTTCTGTTTGATATTCTGAATGGCACCATTATAGCATTATAGATCTCACCCAAAGAAGCCAAAGATACTAAACATAAACAAATACTATTATACAGCAGAATACTCAACTTTACGTTAATATAGCTTAGTTTATATAGGTATGCTTTAATTGAAGTAGTGTGCTACACATAAGTAATTTGACAATATTCTTTAAATTAAGTTAATGAATATTTTCAAATTATTATAAAATAAATACTACGACAGCTGTTTAATTCCAGCAGGCATTCATTAACGCTGTCGAATACCACGGTGCTGATAACTATTAATAGCTCTGCCTCACTGCTGCAGAAACTCCTGGCAATGTTACCTTTTAAGTAATTGGCCACTATCGCCTGGTAGCAAGCTACAGTGCAAGTGCCTTCA
This sequence comes from Allolobophora icterica, assembly GCA_963556255.1. Taxonomy (NCBI): domain Eukaryota; kingdom Metazoa; phylum Annelida; class Clitellata; order Crassiclitellata; family Lumbricidae; genus Allolobophora; species Allolobophora icterica. The sequence goes on along the minus strand of OY744607.1, from coordinate 34,084,196 downwards.
TATCAGACAACTTATGTTTCTGTGCTACCTAGCTATGCCAAAACTTTCATAAACCTCAGACTACTCAGAACAGAATTAGAGCTAATATTCTACCAGACAATACTCAAATAGATCATTCTCAGCAGGGGAACACATTTTGATAACAGTCCTTTTTGTTCGTCTTTTCAATGCTGCAAAGTAGAGACTGGGAAGATACATTACATTCTAAAAATTCAGACATAAGTTGCAGCCTTTAACAAGATGTACATAACAAACTGCAACTTTTAGACAGGAAAATAACATAAGAATGACTTGTAAGTTTTGTGCAACTAAAGTTCACAGGTTCATAAAGTTGCTAATCCTTAAAACACAAGAAAATCATCCTTAGCTCACAGAAAAGTGCTTCCTCACAACACAAAACCCCAAAGATAACTATAACACTATTCTAATAGTCTTTGAAATGTCATCTTACCATACACTTCAGGTGTTAACATGTTGCAAAATTCGTCAACAGCATTCACCATTTCGGTCAAGGTTAGGTCCAGCAGTGAGATGACCTTGAACTTCATTTCTGTGAAGACCTTGATTGTACTGTAGAGGTCATGTTCAACTGCTGGAAGTGGCTGGCCAAAACTCCGGTAAGTTGATATTCCAATGATGAGGGCCACCTTATCACCAGCTGTACATGAAGGCAAAAATTTTGTAAGACAATATGGTAATTAGTAATTACAAATAACCCACATGTAATTGTAAATTTCAAATTTATAAAATATTTATGAAGTATAAGGTATTCCTAAATGTATTGTAAAACTTAGCTATAAGTAGCAGCAAACTTACAAACATGTTTCAAATGCACAAATTCTGTGTATATGCTTCATAATATCTTAAATATCTGCTTAAGGATAAAATGGATTCATAACTAGAAAGCTTTAGTGGTTACAATAATTGAAAAGCTTTAAGAGCTACAATGTCACCAGCTAATATCCAAATTCATACTGACAGTAGCCTATTTTAGTAAATTTAGAATAAGCATAATAGCCAAACAAGGCTGCTTACTACTAAGCATAACAACTAATAATAACATAGCAATATAATTATGTATGTTAAAAATAACAAATGCCAGTACTAAGTTTGTTCGAAAACTAGTGTTGACATCATTATAATTATCAACGAGTTGCGCTTTCTGCCTCTGCTTAGTTTAATGAGATGTTGCCAAGCTCTGCAACATGGGATTATCTCAGTGTGCCACATTATGGAATACCAGTGCAGGCGTATAAGACTGATCCACTTTCGTTGAACAATATTCATTTCATAATCTTTTCAGATTGGACTCACCCTATGCTCTTCCAAGCTTTGAAGACATACGTTTTCCATATGACTGAGCACTCCAGACAGATATATATATAGGTGCTATATCAGTGGTCTATTTAAAATACACTTTCATTACAATTAAATACCACCAACTACCATCACCTACCAAAGCATCACCACCACCAGCACAAGACGGCCTGGCCTGCGTGTTAAGTATTTGTAAATACACAATTCACTTTGGCAATCGAGTGCAGTTGGCCTGTCCTCTTTCTAGCAGCACGATCTTCATCTGAATGCACAGCGTATCTCAAATCTGGAAGATGGCACAAGTGGTACAGAAATCTGCTTCTGTTCTGGCAGAGATTTGAACCTCAACTTATGGGTGCTAACAGTTAAGCATATTAATAACTAGACAACCATGCATTCAGAGATGTCTTTATCAATACCAATGTAGACATTAGGAGTCTGGTTGACAGTGAGTTTTGCCACATTGGATAGAACCCCTACGTGACTCCTCGTGTAAACCCTTGCTTGATAGTCACCCGCATCCTCAATTCCATGAATCTTAATACGCAACTCCATTGATGTAGCACCTGTGCACCAATAAAACAAGAATTCCCAAATGCAGAATCAATTATAAAAGACTCAAAAACATTCCAATAGGGAACAGTTAATGGTACTGTCCGGCTAAGCAGACCCCGTGTGACAAATCCGGACAAGTAGTCATCCAGATTTGGTACTAGTAAATGTTAGGAAGTCAAGCATTGTACTGGCCCATGTCTAGTATGATGGATTTCGTCCATTTTCAAGTCAAGGGCTGAAGAACCGGAAAAGAGCTCCTTCCCTACGTTCTACATGGAATATGGGAGATTTACTTTCCTGTTAATACCACCATTAAACTATTTACAAGTTATTCAGCCTGCAAAATTTTTGAAAGCAACATTCTTGATACAGGAACAGATAAGTGGCCTTAAGAAACCAATACCTGAACACTGCCTCCTTGAAAACTGCATACTTCTACCAACAAGTTATCAAAGAAAAGATCAAACCCAGATTTAAATGATCAATGTAATGCTATCACTGGCAACGTTTTCAGCTAAACGTATGATGTTAGAACCGCTAAACAGCCATGTTCCAGTATTTTTAGAAGTACATAAAAGGTACTATAGAAATGACCAGATAATTGCACATATACTTTGGTAAAAGGTCATCAACTAAAATACAGCTGCACATCTGAGAAGTACAGGAGAAAGAAGCTCATATAACAAACACGTGGTTAGCAGCAACTAAATGTCATGTTATAATTACAATCACACCCACAGTACAGTAGGCAGAAGTTAAAGATAATGATATCTTTAAATTGTGACTAACCTTCGATTGGCAAGCTGTTGTGAAACCACTGGTAGTAGATTTTTTCATATTGGTCTGTATGAACGGCTTCTACCCGAAATACAGTGTGACCACCGATAGAGTCAGTTCTTGATGTTGGTTGAGACAAAATTGTAGGTGGCTCTGTCCAAACCAATTTCCAGAGTTTCATTATTAATGTCCGTTGTCAGTATGAAAAGACAGCTCTAATTTTCCTTACAGTCCTTAATTTAGTGTTTGATATAGATCTGTTCCTTCAAGTTTTGAAATTAATGCATGAAAATATTGACAGCACAAATATTCTTACGCAGTCAAAATATCATTCAGTGTACTGCAAATTGTGTAGGTAAATACGCATAGAAATATCCAAGTACTTCTGAAAACAGCCAATTTTATGAATTCTCATGTGCTTGATCCTGTAAATAGGGTGAAGTACATGCAAAAGTCCAGACAATATATGAACACAAAATCAAAACTTGGAAATCACTGACATATAGAAAATATATTAAATATGTAACATAAGATCATGAAATTTGTCTTAGCTGTCCTCGTACTTACTACTAGACCTGTACAATAATTAAAAGAATTTATTCTTGTGTCACTCACCCTTCACTTGACTGTAGGGATTTTCATCACACTGCAAAAGACAACAAGAGTTTTGATGCAGTAGAACAATTTACTGAAATCAATGATCTAGCAAATGCAAGTTGAATCTTGAAATTATTAAATTCAGACAATGATGTATCCACTAAGCACCATAACAATTGAGTATGGAATCTATATAAACATCAAAAAGACAAAGGTAAAATAAGTAAATGAGAAGAAACCATAGTCAGAATAAACATTGGGGTAAAGGAAATAGAGCAAGTAAAAGACTTTTGCTGTTTGGGGAGCATGATCATGAGAGATGTTAAATGCCACAAGGAAATGAAAAGAATAGCACTGGACAAATAGGCCTTCTCAAAACGGAAAGAGCTGCTGAGAGGAAAAATGAACAGGAATCTGAAAAAGAATGGTAAAGCACTGTTACGGAGTGTGGTGGTGTACGGAGCAGAGACATGGACCATGACGAAGGAGGATGTCGAAAGACTGGAGGCGTTTGAAATGTGGATTTGGAGAAGAATGACGAAAATCAGCTGCAGGGAACGCACAGCAAATGAAGAAGCGATGGGAAGGATCGCTTCATACACACAATAAGAGAAAGACAAAGGAAGTGGATAGGACACACACTGAGAGATGTCTCCCTACTAAGAACTGTCACAGAGGAAGAATGGAGGGGAAGAGAACAGGAAATGAGGTACATAATCCATGAAAAGAACAGAGATTAAATGTACCTGGTTTGCTTCAATTGTTACTTTCTGTGGAACATTCACTTTCTGTAGTTTTATAGGATTAAGGTAGCCATTTGTCTGGGGAATATCATAAGAGGGCTTTTGATCTACAAAGGTAAAACACAACATCCAAGATAATCGAAATAGCAAAATATTTACAGGACAGATCACTTCCTGGTGACAGGTTCCTAGATCACTGAACCAAACTGGAGGGAAAGTCATAAGATAAGCAAAACAGTAGTGAAGAGCTGTGATATACTGGGGAAATCTGGGTTATTTCATGTAATTTTCAATTAAATTCAAGAAACTTCTACATTTGAAAAAACAGCTGAACTGAATCCCAGGTAAATCCCAAATACAGCAGAACTTCCTTCTATCAAACTTCAAGTGACCATTGTCAACAGTTCGATATACCAAAAAAGCAAGATATGCATGTAAAGTTTTATCAGGCTCTACGCATGTAATGTAAATCTCTTAAATTTCTGAACACCATACAAAAGCCATATCAGACCAGCTTATTCACCATGCATTGAAGCCGTCATAACCTTAATACATGTACTGGTCTGTCACCAACTTGTTCAGCATATAAATGCACTTGAAGGAACATTTTCTTTTTAAGTCCAATTTTAAATCGATCGACTGTTGGTAGTTGCAGATGCAAGGCAATAAGCAGTTTCATACAGATGGACCATGAGAGTTTAAGCAGCTAAACTCTTCAAACCGTATCAACTGGTTCTCTTATTGGAATGTGGAGGTTGCTAGCAGTTGCCAAATAACATCGGTTGTTTAGTGAAGATATCGTCATGAACAATCCAATGACGATGATGATCATGGAGATAAAGATGACAAATATGACAAGGTAACAAATCTACCTTAGACCAGCACATTTGCAACCGTCTTACCAGATACGATGACATCTAATCTAATCTAATCTATTAACTTCTATAGAGCCATCATCATAATGAACAAAGCAACAATTGATGGTTGATCAAGTAAAACATCAGTCATAAGGTCATAGCCTATTAGAGAAGCAATATAGCACTGTTAAGTGCCTTTACAAATGACATAGAACCTAACAGAGTACTTGACATGCAGCACTAAAATGATTTTAAACAATTCTAAAAAAATGCCACAAAGTTGCTCTCGTTTCAGAAATAATAATCATGAACTCAAATCAGTATCTGAAAGAAAACTGAAATTATTTACCAGGAGAAAACTGAAAACTGTTTGGCTCCATCTTAGAAAAGGTTGCTGGTCGAGGCTTGACAAGTACAGTACACCGGGTTGTGAAGACATAAGGCGTTTCTGAGTTGATCTTGTGATGTATTCGACAAATGTAAGTGCCAGAATCTGACAGGCTGTGCCAAAACACAATTTACCCAAAAATACTAAACCACTCAATTTAATGCCTTTTATATAGCATAGTGCTATTGGTGCTGTTAGGTAGCTTAATAAGGTAAGGTAACATAAGGTAGGTGAAATCAATTTGTCAGAACAAAGTCATGGGTTTACAGATAACTCAGCTGCATGGAAAGCACTAAGTCATATATCAACCAGCTAACATATCCTCACAGATTTCTGGTAAAAAGTTAAGAATGAAAATCTTGATTTATGTGACCCACAAGGAATCAAATCATGACAGTGCAGACACTGTTCTAAACCAGCACTGATGCTGATTCTGATGGAAAATTGTGAGAGCAGCATTTCAGACAAAAATAAGCATGCTGGCACCCTACCGAGCTTTGTCGATGACAAGCCTGCCATCTTGCCTGAGCGATAATTTGTTGTCACCACGAAACCAGGCGTACACTGGATAAGGAAAACCAGATGCCTCACAAGTCACGACAAGCATGTCACCCTCTTCAACTGTCAGTTCTGACACAGGTTGTAGTGTGATCGCAAGTTTTTCTGCAATGACATTTTTCAATTACTATCAGAATTTAAGTAAACTAGCAATCTGTAACAGAGAATCAAATTATACTTAAACAGGAAAACAGAAAAATAACATTTGATCAAGATCTCACACAACAAAACACATTTCAAACGTCAGCACCTTGCAAATTTGAAAAGATCTATCAAAAACAGTAGTGACATAATATCACAGACCTATGGCTAAGAAAGTATGAATAGAAATACTTCAGTAAAGCTAGAAGACACATACTGCAGTTCTTGTACTGCGTGTTACACTTAAACAATGAGCTGCAATAGTTCCAGTCACTTTTAGTACACTCTCATCATTAAAGTGTTAACCTGTACAGGTTAATAGTTTCCCATTAAGCAGAATGGTGTAAACCAGGAGAGTGTACACAAGTCCACAGTGTGAATGTAATGTAATGTGAATGTACTCCACACTGTATACTGAAGCGCTCTAAACATTTACCTAAATTAGATTTTATAATAATGCCCTTCTCTGAGTCAAACTGTTACAATTTTATTACTTTAGAGTTACAATCATTTCTGCTCTTCAAAAACAGTAAAAAAAAACTCTTTTTATTGTCATGAGCGGACTGGAATGACAGTCTTAGAAAAGCAGACCCATTTTGGTTATTACATAAGTAATAAGCTGCACGGTGAACACCATATTTCCACTTATCTATTCATTTGATAGTTTATTCATTCATACACAAATATTTAATTCCATTCATTCATCACTAATTAACAGACAAATAAATGAACAAATGATAATACAAATGAACGAATGAATGGACAAAGCAGAGGCATTATTTTCTTCAGAATTCAAATTAATACAGAGCTAAGCTGAGTCTTCTCTTTTTGAAAACAATGGATAATTTTTTTCCCTACAAGTCACGACAAGTCACAAATAGCACCGACGAAATTTGCTACCATTTGGATGACGCTGTTAGGGTAAGGGTTAATTAACAGCTTAGTGCCATTGCCAGTACTCTGAGCAATTTCAGTAGTATAAAATAAATATAATATAAAAAGTAAGACACTTAAAAGGTGCTATATCTATATAAATAAAGACAAGACTCTGTCTGTCAGTCACAGCGATCTTTGACCGCGATGCATTTCTACAGCTTTGGACCTTTTCACTCCAAACCTTCACTACTGTCTCGGGGTGGGCATTATACACCCAGTGTGAGGCTTCGCGTCCCCCGTTTTCACTGCTACCATGGTCTCCCGGGCCAAAAACTACCTGGGCAATGCATTTTTAGCTGGTAAAAAAATCTTACACTCAACCTATTTTCACTCGCCAGATGGCGCCGCCGGGTTAAGCAGCTACAGTACGGATTCACTAGAGGGATTGAAACTTTCACTGAACTAAACCTGGCCAACGCCGGGTTAAGCAGTGTTTTGTTGCTTATTCGCTAGAGGGATTGAAACACCCAAAACGCCGGGTTAAGCAGCTTCGCGTCCCCCGTTTTGACCGCTACCATGGTGTCCCGGCCCAAAACCTCCGAAACCCGGGCAACGCCGGGTTCACCAGCTAGTCAAGTATATACAACAATGTTACCTCTAAGGCAAAAATGCAAGTGCACACCCCTTGTTATCTGCTGTGTGGTGTCTGCAAGACATGGGCAACAATTTTTCATTTTAAAGGTGACCGCATGATGCAGATGAATGTGCCATTGTTTTAAAACACTGTGTATAGTATGCTGTGCAGTGTGACTATGATGCTGTGTAGCTTAATTTGTCTTTAAATTTGAACTTTAAAAAATGAACAACTTTTGCCCGATTTTAAAGCAATAAAAAATTCCCACCTGTCACGTACACTGCGCGGGCATCATAGATGCTTGCGCGGGCATGAGACGGCCGCTGTGCGGCAGCACCTGCACAGCTTAGAAGGAACATTGAAAATAGATATGAAATAGGTGTAGCCTATAAAAGAACGTGTCAATGAAGTACTAAGTTGGTGCAGTACAAAAGTTTCCAAAACAATCTGAGAAGTGTCAAGTTTACTACCTGGAGGACGTATGTAAACAAGGATGCGTCCCATGTGAAGCTTGTCGAGAAACTGTGCCAGCTCATTAACCATCATTCCCCACAAGCCCCATTTGAGCAGCAACTGCTCAGATGGACTGGCACTCAGACTCCGGTGGAGCACACGAGCAATTTCCTCAATCTCATTCATACTGAAAAACAGCAAAGCAGTCATCATAATCAATCCGAAAACACAAATATTTCTATACATTGTCAATCAAATACACTTATTACAACAGGAACTACTTCAAGTGATCGAGCATTTATTTAAACCAATCAGTTCACTCTTTCTAATGATCAAATTACCGTCCGTTCGCTATATAACATCAGTTCCACAGAACATTAAACTCGTAACTTAATGACTGAACTCTTCACGAATTCCCTTTGGAATGTTTCCACAGAACTTAAACTCAACTAGCGACTGAGATCATAGTTCCGTCCCAAAGTCTATACTTAATTAAGATCACCCTTCGATTCACTCAAGATTTAGTCACTCATAGAAGATACTTAACCGTTAAATGCATAGAGAGTTATCAATCCGTTTAGATGACAAAATCCTTAATCATCCGAGAAATTAATAGTAATTAAATCCCAGTTGCCAAAGAAGATTTCCTTCTCGACTCAAATCTGAACGTTACTGACGGCTAGTTTCAAACTCAACGTTTAATGGCATTCATTGGTCGATAGTATAGTATTGACTATAACAATTGTCGTCTAGTTGCTTCCACTTATTCTCTGGTCTATGGCTTGTCCTATAACCTCATTGAATAATCTTTACATATTATAGCTAATGCCATCATCTTTTAATAACTTTAAAATGCCGTCAAATTGGCTGATCATGTCAAAACGGAATTGATTGCTCCAATGATACTTTCAATTGAACTAAAAAGACTAGTATTTTACGATCACAAATTCTGAAGTACACCAGGAAGCCAGCAAAAGAAGAAGACTCAGAAGCATGGATCCAACAAGACCTATGGGCATATTTTGGCATATTTGGGTATATTTGACCAACGTCTTACAAATAAATTCTGAAGGTAAATGCCATGAGTTAATAGAAATCAGTAGGTTTACTCTAGGAAGTGTCTTCATCTCACCTGAGTTCATATTTGGTTCCATCAGCGCATTCGATAAGTTCTCTCCATTTCGAACCAAGGTCAAGGTCCTCATATATCAGACGCAAAATCTTTGGGTCCAAATCTCGAATATTACTCGTAGGAGATGCGAGCTCAGCCATGCTAAAACACATAACCACAGAAATTATGGTTAGGTCCTTCGACTGGTAACTGAAGATTTCTAGCTTTTTAAGATGATTTGTAATAGGCATTGGTATGAGACACATCATCCTGTCTCTGTATCAGAGTTCTGTGTTCCTGTTTCTAGCCAGCCTAGTCGATAGTCAGTGCATTCAGTGGCCCATGGAGACCTGTTGATCCCTCGTTCCCATAAAATGATGTGCTGACAGAGATATGTAGTTAACCGATTCAGTGCAGGACCAGAAACCCAAAGTCAATGCAGAAGGCTAAGCAACAGATGTCCAGAAGGTCCACAATTCACCTTAGGTTCACCTGAGGCATCAGTTATTCCTCACCAGAGTTACAATATAGGGAAACATTCCCAAAATCAGATACAACAACTCTACAGCTTTCAAAAGCCCAAACAAGTAAAAATCTTGACAGGACTGAAGAAAAGTTTCTGCCCTATGTCTTCATGATTTCTACTGAAGGCCTAACATTGAAAGGAAAGCACATCTTAGGCATATGAAGCAGAACAGTTCCTTAAGCTAGCACTGAGGCAGCCATAGGTATGAAGTGTGACTTCATTTTTCTTAGCCCTGGCATATGAAGGGGAGTGGCCAACCCTTTCCCCAACTGTCTGATCTTCCCACTGACAAAAAGGGGTTAAATTTTGATCATCTATTAGTTTCAAATTAGATTATGATAATATTTCTATTAACACAGTATTTTGGTGTAAAAAGCAACGTACCCAGTTGTGCCAATAATGATCATTTCTAATAAAGTTGTGTTTCAGCTGCCACGTTAAAACACAGTGGTTAAACTGACAGAAACAGCTGATGTATCACACAGTACTGATTAGTATTCGTTTAAGGATGTAACCAAACTCAATATAGGCTACACTGACATAATATACTTTTATCGAGAAAAGTTACGTTAAAAATTACATCATCATCTCTGAACTATCTTAATTTAGTGTTAAATCTCAAATTAGTTCCAACTGTAACGACAACCGTCGTGGGCTAAGCTAACCAGTATATCAACAGCTCGTTGGGCTAAACAGGAAGATGTAATTAACCAGCCCGCTTCAGTTCATAGAAAGCCGAATACGTCACATTGTAGGAGTGTTCACCCATTCACTCCCACGCCTTTCCACGGATGAAGGGTAGAGCGATTTCTAAAAATATCCTCGACCAAGGCGATTGCTTTGACCAAATCCAAGTTCAGCGTAACATTTATTCTTCAGTATGCTTTACAATAATTTAAACAGTAATCGCTAAACATGTCACACACCTAGCTTTAAATGAAAATCAGACTAAGTACTGCGATTACGCTTGATTTTGTTTTAATATTGTATTTTACAAAATCCAGGAAGTTGACACATTACATTTTAATTCCCAGCTCGCATTTCGTCGACCCGTACGGAATTTCCACCCTCTATTTTTAAATCGGAAATACCGCATTTGTTTAGCGCATGGCTATTCCGACGATTTACATAATAAATGATTATTACGTTCGAGAGCTATAACGATTTCTATATTTAAATACTGGAATTTGCTCTTGAAACTAAAAAATTGGATGAAAAGAGAACACAATCCTTAAGCAAATACAGTTCTGCTGAAAGCATGGGCCATTTAACATAAACGTAAACATGACCACAGTATAAATAATTTATACTGTGACATGACTCTCATTATTAAAACAAAAGTAATTAAAAGCACTCATCACCCATTTAATTTTAGTTTAAGTAAAAGAAGTAGCCTGCATTTTCTCAAATAAAAATACTCTAAGAGCATAAATGGAACATTGGAGCCTGATTTATATTTAAATAACATATTGTGGCGAAATATCTTCCTCAGCCAAGACCCCTAGCAACGAGCCTAGCCCTCTAGCGACCGCCTCCTCGTTATCGATAAAAGAGGCGACGCAGAAATAACGGAGGCAACCAGAAGGTGATAGAGACCTCGTAGCAGCTCAGACATAGGACAGATAGCGGAGCATAACATAACATAATAATTATAAGTGAAAATTTGTAAAGCATGGGCGTCTGCAGGAATTTTTGTAGGGGTGCATAATTTTGTTTTTTTTTGGGGGGGGGAATTACGTTTTGCATAGCTATTCATGAACACAGGAAAATAAATAATGGTCAAGGACTTCGCCTAACTAAGCGTTTTTTCGCATTGAAAATCGTGTTGGGAATTGTAATAATCATAATAATCAAAAGATTTTATTTTTGTAAATTATGCGCAAAATCCAGGGGCAAATGCCCCCTCAATTGCCCCCTTATGGGGAGGGGGATAGTCCCGGATAGAGTAGTGGTAACACTCATGGCCAGGAGAGTAGGTTCGCGGATCGATTCCCAAGACCCCCTCTAGGGCGGCGCCTTGCATGGCTGCCAACAGTGGCGGCGATCTTGTTTGAGAGGTGGGGGGGGACATTTGGGAACTGATCTGGTCAAAAAAGAGTTTTGAACTGATCTGGTCAAAAAAGAGGCCGAACAAATTTTTCGGGGGTGAAAAATTTTATAACCCGAGTACGAAAAAATGTGATGACTTTTTTTGGTCTTTCTTCAAAATTTGGGGGGGTCCGATGTATGGCGTGTCCCCCCCCCAACGGTTAAAGGTGGGGGGTCTTGTCCCCCTCCACCACCCCCGGATCGCCGCCCATGGCTGCCAAACCGTGTGTTTAATTAAGATCTTGATTGTACTTCCATGTTTCAATGTAATCTTATTGCGTCTGTCAGTTTGAAATAATAAAGAATATTATAATATCATATATTTCCCCCCCCCCTCCGGACGTCCATGAGCGCAACTGCAAGAAAAACTCATCAGCAACGCTCCCGATCAAACCAGACTTGTTGTCCTCGAGACCAAGGTACTCTTGGTCTCGAGTCCACTCGAGTTCGTTTTTAAAAGTCTTCGTCTTGGTCTTGAGACCAAAAAGTCTTGGTCTTGGTCTTGAAGTTCAAAGTCTTTGTCGTGGTCTTGGTCTCGAGGTTCAAAGTCTTGGTCTTGGTCTCGCAAGACCAAGACCAAGACCACGACCGGCTGTCAATATGCAGTCATTTAACAAAACTCAAAAATTAACAAATTTATCAAGCCTGTTTTCATCATAGCGTATACGACAAATACCTATATATACGGACGGATTCAAGTCTTGTTGATCAGGAAAACCCATCGGCAGCAGCAACTAAGTTATGCTATATCAGGGAGCCCTGCCGAGGCTGTTTTCTGAGCCAGACGGTCTGATAAACCATGGGAGGATTTCAAAAAAGGCTCACGATTTGTACATTTAAATCCAGTGCTTGAAAATCTACGGTGTGTGCCAGCGACTTCAGCACCTATGGAAAGTATTTTTCACACTGCGAAATTTGTAGGCCTATGTGGTCAGAAAATTCTGAGCGAATTGTTTTTTTTATAATATACAAAAGGCATCTGGAATAACATTTTGCATGAAGGACTTTTGTAAATACGAATTCGGAATTTTCTGTGCTGTACGCATTTAAAGTTATGATTTGCTTGAATAAAATAAGACTCGCGTTTTAATTAAAATAGCGAGTAGTCCGACTGGACAGTTTTTTGTAAGGAAAAGAAGTCTTGACCTGAATGTGATTTTTTTTTGGGTCTTGGTCTCGCTCTTGGTCTCGAGGTTCAATTATTAATTAACGTCTTGGTCTTGGTCTTGGTCTCGAGATTCAAAGTCTTGGTCTTGGTCTTGAGGTTCAAAGTCTTGCAATTGGTCTTGGTCTTGAGGTTTAAGGTCTCGACAATAAGACTGGGTCAAATAGGGAGTCCCACAATCAAACCAAACAGACTTAAAGCACTTGCTGAACAAGGAAGGTGACAAACTGAGAAGCTCGCTTCTAATTTTAAAAGGAAGGCTACTGCAGGAATGCAGGTTACATGGTCAACAATGGCAAAACTTCTGTGCTTGGTAGTGGATGACCTATAATAATAGGGTATTGCCCGAGGGACGACAAGAATACCATGTGAAACCGATTGGATGGATCTGCGACCAGGAATAGATGAGACATATGCAGCGCCGCAGCGGACACGTATCTGAGATAGGATGGGACACTGGGACAGTTCCCACTAGGCAATTTCACATGAGAGTTAGAATATCTTACACTCAATGCGTTCATCGAGATATAAGTAACCAGCGCAGAGTGCATGTGTCGATCTTAGACCTATAGGCCTACATGTAGGCGGATATCTGTGGCCAACTCTTGGGATGCCACCGATCAGGCGAGCAGATGCATTTAGAACATGCATCAATTTGATAGTAGTAGTTTCAGTTTAACGAAGCTGTGTCATAACAAAGATGAGTAGCGTCGCCCTCCTCCTTTATCCAGGCTTGGGACTGGCACTGTCAGAGTACGAACTTGATCATTTCGGACGACTATAGGCCTATATAGTGTATACGCGGACCAGCCTACTCAGAGTCAGAGGAGGAACCTCGACGATGAGTCACCGTTCCGGCCGTTCGCCCTCGCTTTAAAGTTACAATTTCTACAGCACGCGTAGGCCTATAGCGGCGATCTGTTACAACGTAGGCCAGATTATAAATCGTATTTATAAGAGATCGCCGCTATACGGGCTGTAGAAATTGTGGGCTGACATAATTTTTAAGTTAATAAAGGATGTAAAATGTTACGTTGTTCCAGTGTTGTAACAGACAGTCTTGTTGTCAAGACCTTAAACCTCAAGACCAAGACCTTGAACCTCAAGACCAAGACCAAGACCAAGACCAAGACCAAGACCTTGAACCTCAAGACCAAGTTTTTGGAAGATGAGATTGAAAATTTTGTTGATTTTTGGAAGATGAGATCTGGGAAAAAGTGTACGGAGGGAAAAAATTTACCACCGGGAAAAATTAGTAAAAAAGAGGGCAATGACTTAAAAAAGTCTTAAACTTTTTTCGGAGATGAAAGCGAAATTTTTTGGAGATGAAGTGGCAGAAAAGTTTTTTTGGGGACAAGATTTTAAAAAAAAGGTCGTCGACGAGATCGTGGCCGACTTTGTCCCCTCCCCACCTCTCAGACAAGATCGCCGCCACTGGAGGCCACATTTATTTTATTAGCAACAGAACTTGATATTTAATAAATGTAATAATTGTGTGTGCATGTGTGTATACTTACTGAGTCTGAGCAGTATTTGTATCGTAGTGCAACCGGTGTCTTGCAGTGTGCCGGCATTAGTAGGTCATTATTTTTTGCTTTGAGTGCAATGTCATAATTATTGACATTATATTTTGAAAGAAGCAATGAGCAGGACAAATTTATCAAAATGGGCTTTATGAACAGGTAAATTAGCTTATATATTTTTCTCTTGCTGGTTCGCAGATTAACCCTTCATTGTTCATCATGTCAAAAAGAAGGAAATGGAATGATGAGTATGTGCGCTTTGGTTTCACTTGCACAACAGGAAATGATGACTTGCAAAAGCCCCAGTGCATTCTTTGTAGCGTTACGAATTTATATGTGCATTTTATGCACTGATTTAAAAGCTCATTTTTCGTTCAGTTTGTTCACCTACAGTACTGTATGAGTGTATGTGGTTCAGTCTGTGATTCAAAAAATAGAAATGTGGCTTAGTCGCCTTCAAATGTGATAGGCCTATGACTTTTGTAGGGGGTGCGAGCGCTAATCAAATCTTTCCAAGGGGTGCGAGGCATAGAAAAGGTTGGGAACCCCTGGTATAGGTCTACGTAGCCTACTTAGTTTTTTGTTCTGTATTATCTACGTACCTTTGATGCTTTGCGGTGAATAAACGTAGGCCTAAGCCTATAATTGTAGCCTATTACAGTGACCTATATTATGACGACACAGGCATACTAATAATCTCTACAAGTCGCACGACTTGCTATGACGCAACTTCAAGAAGTCGAGATTATAAACGATGGATGGCATCGTATACGGCCAGTGAGTAATCTAGACGTCTTTGGGGGGGGGGGGGGAATGTCCCCCCAGGATTTATGTTTCCTCCAGAGGCCAGCAATATCACAATGTAGAGACCTTTAGGGGAGGAAAATTCCCCCCCCCTACGATGCATGTGGATACATGGCCCCCCAGAGAGATGAATTCCTAAAAAAAAGGTCATCAACCTTTTTGAGAGAGTAATTGCTGTAAAAAAAGTTAAAAATCTGACGACTTTCTGATCAGTTGATCTTTAATCTCATTGGATGCATTAGGCCTAGGCATCCTCTGCGTGCATAGGCCTATAGGCCTATCTGTCTCCTACCATTGGCCTGTTTGCAGCAGCGATCTATAGACATGTGGACTAACATAGGCCTAATGCATGATGTATGTCTTATAAGATCAAGTTCGGCTTATGTAATTATAAAGTCCTCTATGATAAGATCTGGCAGCCTCAAGTGCCCTATATCGCCCACTGATTCATGGTCTAAAGACGATAGTCTACATTACTCTAGGCCGATGCATACAAGTAGGCCTAAATGTACGCAGGCTTGCGCATCATATGACGCAATCGTGTCACGTCCTGTAACGTCCATTTCTGTTAGTGTATAGGCCCTATGTATTGTTAGGCATTGGCCCTATATATAAACGGATCCTTAAGTGTACGCAGTTTCAGTTTCCTGGTTTATGTAGGGCCTAAGGGAGATGCACGCGGCTAGAGAGGCTCACAGGCCCCCACACACGGGGACCTTAAATGGCGTGGCGCCTATTCAAAGGGGCAGCGGTGGTGTGAAGGATCTCACTCGATCATTTCATTGCAAAATGAGCAGGGTCGAGGCCAAACGATTGCTATATAAATTCGTGTACATTTACATTTACACTAAATGGTCTTATTATTTTATATGTATATACTTTAATTATGTAATACATAAGCTTATGATTATATATAAAATTATATTGTCGCAAAACTTCCCCTGGCCTCTACCCGTTTACCAGGCCGAGTCGTAGCAGAAGGAAATCTGCGGGTCGTGTATAGCTACTTTAAGTCACGTCGGTTCGGTTTCCGTGGTCTATCAGAGGACTTACTTCACTGATCGACAATCTGAGAGTTCCACTGCAGTTCAACGTTTTATGTAACCGACGAATTGAAGAATATAGCAGATAAGAAAATTCGCTACAATCTAACGTACGTGGAAATCACTCGTCAAACGACCAAGGTGCAGCACCGTTCAGTAGGCCCTAAATATATATATATATATATATATATATATATATATATATATATATATATATATATATATATATATATATATAATATGCCCTCCCAACGTCGGACCCTCGGTACGGCAGGGCCCGACGAAAAGAGCGCCGCCATGCAGGGACGTCCTGACCTTATTTATTACTTATTTATTACGAACATTTTTAACGGGCGCAAAGTCACACAGATGTGCGAATCTGAGGCGCGGTTAGTCAGCCGCCAGCGGCGCCAGGTGAAGAGCAATTAGATATTCATATGTTTGAAGGCCAGTGAGAAGCAGTCTTGTTGTCAAGACCTTAAACCTCAAGACCAAGACCAAGACTTTGAACCTCGAGACCAAGACCAAGACCTTGAACCTCAAGACCAAGACCAAGACCAAGACCCAAAAAAATCGAAATCAGGTCAAGACTTCTAAAAATTGTCAAGTCGGAATATTCGCTATTTTAATGAAAACATGAATCGTTTATTTTATTCAAGCAAATTAACTTTAAATGAAAACTGCAGAGAAATCCGAATTTGTATTCAAAAGTCCTTCATGCAACCTCTTATACCAAATGCCTTTTGTATTTTGTAAAAACCAATTCGCTCAGAATTTTCTGACCAAGACGTGCCTGGTGGACCTCATAAAAATTCCGCCATGTGAAAAAATACGTCTACAGGTGCTGAAGTCGCTGACACACACAGAGTAGCTTTTCAAGCACTGGGTGTAAATGTACAGATAGTGAGTCTTTTGAAATCTTCCCATGGTTTATCATACCGTCTAATACAGAATAACTGTTGCTGCTGCCAATGGGTTTTCCTGACCAACATGACTTGTATCCATCCATAGATATTGCTCGTATGATGCAAGCAGGCTTGATACAGAATTCTTGAGTTCTGTTAAATGACTGTTCATATCAACAGCCGGTCTTGGTCTTGGTCTTGCGAGACCAAGACCAAGACCTTGAACCTCAAGACCAAGACCAAGACCAAGACCTTGAACCTCAAGACCAAGACCTTGAACCTCAAGACCAAGACCAAGACCAAGACTTTTAAAAACGAACTCGAGTGCACTCGAGACCAAGACCTTGGTCTCGAGGACAACAAGACTGGTGAGAAGTAGGCCTAGTTAGTTTTGAGGCGTTTCTTGAAAGAAGAAGAGGTCGAACAACGGATAAACATTGGTAGGGGCCTAGTCGGTTCCATTCCTTAGGCGCTGCAACACGAAATGCACGAGAGCCCATGGCAGTGCTACATCTAGGCATCTAGGCAAGCTAGGTCTTGGTCTCGAGTGCACTCGAGTTCGTTTTTAAAAGTCTTGGTCTTGGTCTTGGTCTTGGTCTTGAGACCAAAAGTCTTGGTCTTGGTCTTGAGGTTCAAAGTCTTGGTCTTGGTTTTGCAAGACCAAGAGCAAGACCTTTGACAATATGAACCGTCATTGAACAAAACGCAAGGATTTTAATCATTTATCCAATAATTACTAATACAATTTATTGGTTTAGTATTTACACGGTGTGAGTGAGGCTTTACTGTTGCTTTTGACATTTATTTTGACTTCAGGTTATATAACATGGAGTGATTTCAAAACAGACTCACAATTTGTACATTTACATCCGGTAGGGTTCACCAGTCACTCTGGTACAGAGTAAAGCAGGGAGGCGACCTGACCGACGACTCTGATGAGCGTAGACTCGGATCCGACCTGGGCTGGTGAACCAAAGTCCTCCGTGCCCACCTTCTCGTGGTGCGGACCGTTAGTACCCTTCCTAGGAAGTACTCTTCCTAGGAGGGGGAACGAACGGGCACGGCAGGCAAAACCAGGGGAAGGCAATGGCAAACCACCCCTGTTAATCATGCCAAGAAAATCGTCATGCCACACACCAAACCACGCCGATGGTCGCGGATGGAGGGACTCCCAGGCCGGAGCGCTGAGGTGGGACTCCCAGGCCAAAGCGCGACTCAAGGGCTACTGGGAGAAGTAGCAAGACGGCAACGGAGACTGTGTGGCATGACGATCGCTAGGGCTCCTAGAGCCGACGGCACAAAGAGACAAAGAGAGGGCCTACTTGAAAAGCTGCTGTGTACGTGTGCCAGTGAAATCAGTAGGCCTACTGTAGAACGTATTTTTCACACGGCAGAATTTTTATGAGGCTCCACAGGTAACGTCTTGGTCAGAAAATTCTGAGCGAATTGGTTTGTATAAAATGCAACAGGCATATGGAATAAGATTTCGTACGAAGGACTTTTGTAAATACGAATTCGGAATTCTCTGCAGTCTGCATTTGGAGCTGTTTTGTCTGAATAAAATAAAAGATTCGTGTTTTAATTAAAATAGGGATAGTAGTCTGACTTGACAATTTTTTAGTAAGGAATAGAAATCTCGATATGGTTGTGATTTGTGGGTATTGTTCTCGGTTTTGGTCTTGAATTTCAAAGTCTTGGTCTTAGTCTTGGTCTTGAGGTTCAAGGTCTTGGTCTTGGTTTTGGTCTTGGTCTTGAGGTTCAAGGTCCTGGTCTTGGTCTTGGTCTTGAGGTTCAAAGTCTTGGTCTTGGTCTTGAGGTTTAAGGTCTTGACGACAAGACTGCATCTAGGCTCAACCAAAAGACTCCTTAGGCCTACCGAAGACCGCAGACTGCGTACGTGGCGGGATGTAGCCTATGGAGAGAGTAGTGGTTGAAGGTAGGTAGGAGCGCACAATGTGAGGGTTTTATATGTCAAGCAGGCCAGTTTAAATCTAATTCTGAATTCTACAGGTAGCCATTGCAGCTGATGGAGCGGCTGGAGCCGTCGCGGACTTATTTAAGTAGTAAGTAAGTATATTCTTTATTACAACCGGTTGCTGAAGACAATAATATCATTAATATGATGAACACTTTTATAGAAAGAATTATGCATCACTGAATCTGTGTATGATTTTTTATGCTTGTGCAGCGGAGTGCGGCTCTTCAGCAACCGGTTTTAATAAAGAATATACTTACTTACTTAAATAAGTCAGTGACTGGCTGAGTGACTACAAGCCAACGACCTCTTATATATGAGTTCCGTAATATAATCTTTCTTCCGCTAGCATGCAGATAGAGATAGCCTACATAGTAGCCTACATACAGTGCATATTTTAAGGGATTTTGACTACGGTACTGCAGACAAAGTCGGCCACGTCGTAAGCTCCCCTAGCGGAGTCTGGAAGGAGCCCCAGCCGACAACGCATTTTAGAGCATTTGCTGCCAAATGGAGCCAGTTTTAGCCACTTTATTTTTACCAAATTTGCTTTCTATCATTATAGGCTACATATCCATATTTAAGTCATGTACAGAAGTTTGAAATATGACATAGGCCTAAGTACTTCAACCGTAACACCGAAATAATCGATATAACTAAGTCAGTGACAGGCCCAGAGGCGGCGATCTTGTTTGACAGGTGGGGGGGGGGGCACGGAACATTTTGAACTGATCTGCTCAAAAAATATGTCGCAATTTGGCGAACATGTACAATCGGGGTGTATATTTACTATCGGTGTGGTGTCTTAATTTGCATCGTGAGGGTCGGTTAGGGCTTAGGGTTAGGGTCAGTGTAGCCTATGTATTTGTGCGACTAAAGAAACTATACCTGCTAGTGGAGGCTGGATTTTAAAATTCACGCACCCCGATTGTACATGATCGCCCACAATTTTGTTCGCGCGTGACCGTGAAGAAATTTTTTAAACTTTTTTGGTGTTTCTTCAAAATTCGGGAACAACTGTAAACTGTATCCTCCACTGTTAAAGGTGGGACTTGTCCCTCTCGACCCCCGATCGAGATCACCACCCCTGGACAGGCTGAGTGACTGTGACCCAGTGGATGAGTTGCAGCTACGACAAACAACGATAACTTTAACTTCAGCAAACACATCCAACTTTATTTTCCAAATTGCACATGCAAAGAAAACAAGTAACATTCTATAATTTCGCTTGGTGGGTGTACCCTTACGCCTATATATAGAATGTAACTATAGTATCAGCTATTGTGTTACTGTTTTAGTCAAGACAGAATTCGGTCACAACTTCCCAGATGGTAAGATCGGGGTATTGTGAAAGAACTGCATTCGATCCGATCATCAGAATGTCCTTCGCGTCTGTCTTTGCTATAGAAAGGAATTGGCTACGCATGGCCTCGAGTCAAAATATGCAGTGCCCCACTCCCATGGGCGGCGATCATGGGGGGGGACGAGGGGGACAAGTCCCCCCACTTTTAAGAGTGGGGGACACGCCATACATTTGTCCCTCCCCAAATTTTGAAGAAGCACCAAAAAAGGTGAAGAAATGTAATTGCGCTTGAGGGTTTTCACTGCATCTTTGACGAAATGAGGTAAAAAAATTCTGTTTTTGAGCAGAAGTGTCCCCCGAAAATTCTGAGAAAGCAAGAAGAAATTCGTAAAAAGTAATGAAATTTGTTGGGGATGAAATGTTTTGGGGATGAATTTGTAAAAAAAAGGTGATAAATTTTGTAGACGAATTTCTAAAAGTAGTAAAAAGAGGTGAAGGACTAAAAAAAGGTCATCAACTTTTTTGGGAGATGAATTCTTTGAAAAGTCATAAAGGTTTTGTGGAGATGAATTCCTAAAAAGTTTATAAATTATGGGGAGGACATGAATTTCTTAAAAAGGTCATCGACCAGACCGTGGCCGACTTTGTCCCCCCCCCACCTCTCAGACAAGATCGCCCCCACTGCCCACTCCACTGAGTGACATCAATGACCAATCATCATTAACGGTATCCAAAGACATTGACAGTCGATGGCTAATTCTCAGATAGTTGTAGTGAGAGATCACTCGTTCTACTTGCATAGAATGTGGAGCCACTGACATCGTGGCAGCCAATAGCCAGTCTTGTTGTCAAGACCTTAAACCTCAAGACCAAGACCAAGGCCTTGAACCTCAAGACCAAGACCAAGACCTTGAACCTCAAAAGACCAAGACCAAGACCAAGACCTTGAACCTCAAGACCAAGACCAAGCCTTTGAAACTCAAGACCAAAACCGAGAAAAATACCCAAAAAATCACAACCATATCCAGACTTCTATTCCTTACTAAAAAAATTGTCAAGTCGGACTACTCGATATTTTAATTAAAACATGAATCTTTTATTTTATTCAAACATAACAACTCCAAATGCAGACTGCATAGAATTTCGAATTCGTATTTACATAAGTCCTTCATGTGAAATGTTATTCCAAATTACTGTTGCATTTTATAAAAACCAATTCGCTCAGAATTTTCTGACCAAGGCGTGACCTGTGGGGTCTCATAAAAATTCTGCCATGTGAAAAATACGTTCTACAGTGCTGAATTCACTGGCACACAGAGGAGCTTTTCAAGTAGGCCTACTGGATGTAAATGTACAAATTGTATTGTGAGTCTGTTTTGAAATCATTCCATGGTAAATAACCGGAAGTCAAAATAAATGTCCAAAACAACAGTAAGCCTCACTCACACCGTGTAAATACTAAAGCAATTGTATTAGTAATTATTGGATACATTTTTAAAATCCTTGCATTTTGATAAATGACTGTTCATATTGTCAAATTCTTGGTCTTGGTCTTGCAAAAACCAAGACCAAGACTTTGAGCCTCAAGACCAAGACCAAGACCAAGACCAAGACCTTGAACCTCAAGACCAAGACCAAGACTTTTGGTTTCAAGACCAAGACCAAGACCAAGACTTTTAAAAACGAACTCGAGTGCAACTTGGTCTCGAGGACAACAAGACTGCCAATAGCTTTAGTAGACAGCCATTGGTTGCTGGGAAAACCTAGAGTGCACCGGCGGCTGAGATATATAGGTAGACTTGCATTACATGTATATCACGTGTTAACTATATTTATGTATTTATGGCGTGCATCGATTCGATTTTCAGAAAACGTTTAATTCGTTGAATATTTCGAATTAGACAGTTAATAATTTAATATTGTTAAATAACATTAAAAGTAGAGTATTACCACGCATGGACAAATCACCCAAACTACTGGGACAAATAAAACTACTGAGACATTTGTCCCACTTAGTTATACAGTTAAAATAGGCCTATGCCCTGGATACTGTGGATACATATAATATATTATAAAACCTAGAACGTGTACCGGTCCCAGAGATATATAGGTAGACTTGTGTATCATATCACAGGTGTGTTAACTAGGCCCTATTTATGTAGGCCTACTAAAAAAAAGTGCGTCGATTGGATTTTCAGATAATGTTTAATTTATTGAATATTTCGAATTAGAAGGCTAATAATTTAATATTGTAAAATAACATTAAAAGTATAGTGTTACCTGGGACAAATCACCTAACCTACTGGGACAAATCTTAAAACTACTGGGACATTAAATTTTGTCCCACTAGTTAGGCTATACAGTTAAAATATGCACTGCCACGCGCACACACCGACACAGACCAAGACCAACGCACACAACCACGCACCGCACATAGGCCTATATTGTTTGCCGTGCCTTACCAAAGTCCAACTTCCGCTTCGGCTGGAATAAGCATGCATGGGGAGCCAGAATTTGTACTTCAAGTATGGTGGTGCTATGGTATAAAATATGGTCTGGCTATAACGTTACCTGTTACCTGATATAGCGGAGAATGGAGAGAATTAGCTGGACAGAACATAAGACAAACGAGGAGGTACTGCAAATGGTGGGAGAGCTAGGAAAGATCTATGATGAGGACAATTAGAGAGCGTCAAAGAAGATAGATTGGCCATATAATGAGAGGAAATTCCCTGCTACGAGATGTCATCGATGGTAGAATGGAAGGGAAAAAGACAAAAGGAAGACCAAGAACGATGTTCTTAGACTGGATAATGAGGAAGGACAGCTACAGAAAGATGAAAGAAGAGGCTATCAACACCGAGAAGAATGGCGCCGTTGGACATATGAACCTACCTAAGGGCAGCTAGAGAACCGAAGAAGAACGTTACGTCAGTCCACCAAGTATAGCCTACAATATGTATACATGCATAGGCCTATATGTGCGTGTGTGTGCGCGTGTATAGGTGCGTGTGTGTATGTATGCATGTACATGTACGTGTGGGCACGATGTCTATGTGGGCGTATTATAATTATATTCACGCGGAGTGGAGTGTACGTTCCGTGTATGGATATAATATGTAACCACTCGGGGTTTATTATGTTTACTCGGAGCGTAGACGCTAACACCGCAAGGGACTCGAAACAGCATTCGTCGCATGCCGGCTTAGCGCTGCGTATGCGATGCTGGCAAGCACATCATAGTTTAACAAGTCTATAGTTTGTGGTCGGACGTACGAGTTCCAATCATATAGCGCAAGTCTGGAGGTTAAAATTGCAGGTGTCCTGCTTCTTGTTGGTTTTATGGCATATAGGCTTAAGTCTAGTTTCAGCCACAGCCGGAAGATCGTTCAAACCTCGGGACCTCACTTCTGAAGAGCGTCAATAAAAGCACGGAAATAATTGTATTTCCTTTACGCTTAAACCTTTCCTTCGCAATTAGTCTCCATCCATACAACTCGGGGTAGGCCTATAACTGTGTCATAATCCGCAGGCTGAGCCTTCGACGTCTGCGTGGTTTCGTTAGGCCTATAATTTATGTGGGCCTAAGTAAATGTGAACTCTGGCGCAAGCTGGCGAATAGGACAAGAGAAAAGTAATAGTATCGTAATCTCGAGATTTCTACAGCGCCTTCAAAAAGCGAAGTCGCAGGAACCAGCTTATTCACAGGCGCTCAGTCAAAATAAAATCGATGGCAGAAAAGGTAACGGAAGACGGTAGCCTGGAGCAAAGCTCTCCAAATCGGTAGCTATGGCAATTTTGCTTTCACAGCCCGCAGCCAATAGGGCACCACAGAGCTAGGACTTTTCCCATGCAGAAGGGACGTACTACAGTCTACAGCTACTTATTGCCGAACTATTTGTAGCGCGTATGTACAGAGCGGGAGAGGCTACAGAGTTACAAACTTAATATCGGGCCTACTTCAAAAACATAGGCCTAAATCGCAGTTTAAACAAAGGTCATGAAATTACGAATAGGCCTACGGAAACTGCGCGTGGGCGTCGATCTACTATACACGTATACCGTTTCGACCCATAGGCCTATATCACTTATAGGCCTATACGTACTATCATAAATCCCCTTAACTGCTGGACTTAAATGGAGGCTCTGCAGGTGGTTGAAAGCTGATGACTCAATCAAGTCAAGAATAATGATGTCATTGATGTTTAATATATCTTTAGGCCTTACTGTGTCGTGTTAGGCCGCTGATTGCAGAAAGCAAGCAACAGATGTACGTAGGCCCTATTTAGGCCTAATAAAGTGCACATTATTTCTTACTGCATAATATGGAGGAGAAAACCGAATACCCAATTACCCATAATTGACGATCGATGATGTAACAGCAAAAACCATTGTCGTAATAATACGTAATTAATGTCATTGTGGGGCTTAGGCCTAAACCACGGTCGAACAATGAAAGCGCGAGCCTTTCAGTACACGGCCATAGCAAATATTCATTCTAAATTTAGGTTATCCTCGTTTTTGCCAAAAAATTGTAAATAAATGGACATAGGCGGCTAGGCCTATGCCTGTACACGCACCTACAAGCTTTCCATACCCTAGGCCTAGACACAGCGGCGATCACAGGGTACGGACCTCCTTTTGACTACCCTTTGGAAAACCCCACTGACTTGACGCAGCGCTGTGAATGAGCTGCTGTCCTGAGGTACGCTTTCGAAGTTTGGAGTTAACGATTGGACACAAGTACCCACACCAGTGAACCTATGGGACACGCGATATATTTGGCCCCTTCGTCTGATCAGATCATTAGATCAGACAAGTTCTTCTTTTCAGTCAAGCTGGTGCAGTGGTGCCATGACCTCAGCTTTCAAGCAGTGCTTTCGTTATTTCGAGATAACGATTCTTATTTCTAATTACGCCAGAAACTCATTATAACACGCTTCATTATAACACAAAATCTGATATAACACGGCCAGGACAAAGACTGCAAAGTTAGTACAGCGATAGTTACAGCCTCATTCAGGGGCGTCTATCCCCCCTAAGTCATTGGAGCAACGTCCCTTTTCCCCCTCTTCTTCCCCCTCCCCGTTCCTTCCCCATAAAATGGTGGCACACACACTGACAGATCTCCCCCCTATTTCTTGGATGGAGCATTTGCTCCAAGGTTTCTATGGTGTAGACGCCCCTGGCCTCATCATAAATATCGTCTGGTCATACGGTGGTTCTTGTTACCACACCCAAAGACTCAATTGTAACGAGTTTCTGGTGTATTTTTCTTTTCATTTTTTACGTGGCAGAAGGGGTTACCAAAAACCAACGCACTGTCTGGCGGAGTCCAGTCTATTTTCCCACCTGTTGTGATCTAGAGAGGGAGAACAAAAGCCAATCGCCTTTGTCAGCAGCAGCACTTGTCATTGATGAATTAGGTTGTCGAGTGCTACTGCAAACAGAATTGATAAGGTGGCTCTGCATAGGGCTGCTCGTGTTTCATAATACTGCTCAGATTCCAGAGCTATTCTTGCAAGTTTGCCAGTAGGCCTAATTTATGCAAAGAAAAGTGAGTTCTTATACTTCAGCTTATTGAAGACAAGAAGACGAAATTTCGATTCAGTTAAATTTTGACTACAAATACATATCAATATCATGTTGCCAAAACCAAACCATGGGCTAATTATAATATCCTGGTAATTACAACAGGCCTCTCACAAAATAATTTACAAATAAAGTTACTTCAAGTATCAAGCACCATTCAATCAAATGAACGACTGTAATTACAACAGGCCTCTCACAAAATAATTTACAAATAAAGTTACTTCAAGTATCAAGCACCATTCAATCAAATGAACGACTGACTGGCTGTGAACATAGTGAAAAACCATTGGGGTCATCCATAAATGACGTTCGTAAGATATGACCTACTTTGCACCCCTCCATCCCCCTTGTCCGCATTTTAACTTACCCTCCCCTTTGAGGACGTCCGCACACCAAAGCCAATGAACGCAAAACCAACATTGTGACTAACCTCATTAATAAGCTACCAGTCAGAGGATTTTTAACAGGTTAACTGGTGGGGAATTCCTCACCAGCCCTCTCAAATTCCCCACCAGTCCTTGCCCACCCCACCAGTGAATTTTGCCCTTTTTAGTCCAACCAGTCACTACCAATAATGAAATGATTAGATTATTTGATTTTATTATGACCTTGAGGCTTGAAGTTGATATCCTCATTTTAATCAGTCAACTAAGGGGCGTGGTACGGAACAGGGAGGAATGGAGAAGGCTGGTCATGACGGTCGCTAGGGTTCCACGAACTGACGGCACAAGGTGACAAGGTGAGGGCGCTTTTAAAATATGTGTCCTTTTCCAAGTCTGATTCAGTGGTTTTTGACTTAAAATTAAGCGTGAAAATGCCCTTTTTCAAAAATATGCCCACAGGTGGAAATTTCTTGAAAATTCTTCTGCTACCAGTTCTATATTATTTAAAATCACCTTCTTTAAAATGTCAACCAGTACATGGTATTTAAACTTGAAAAGTAAGCAGTGTTCTACATAAACTGCATTTTAAAACAACAAACACTAGTAATATAAATAGTAAGCGAATGCTTAACTACCGGTCTTGTAAAACCTCACTGACCTTTTCGTCTCTTGGAGAAGGTTGAAACAACTGAAGGTGTTTGAAAAACTATAAAATTTAGAAATTTAGATGCGGAAGTCTGCGCTGGTCATAACCCATTCCCTGTCCCCATTTGAATGACCCCTCCTCCTCATTGCAGACGTCCTTTATGGATGACCCCTTGGCACCAAGGCAAAACCTAATTATATATATAAAAGTTTATGATGTTAGAAATTACAAAAAATTCTTTTCTCCAAGTTATTTAACCTATGCCACAGTAAATATCAGGTAAAAAAATATATATCTTCTTTAAAGACTTAACAAAAGTGAGCTCTGTTTTAACTGGTCAGCCTGAATACAATAACAACTAAATCACATAGGTAAAAACAACATTGAACGAAATGTGAAGCAACAGTCTTAAGTTGAACGACCTGCACAAATCGAAAGCTTGGCATGAAAAGTGGGGCCCAACCCAAAGTACACATACTTTTAATTATTATGGTGATAACATATATGGTCATAAAATATTCCATAAAACACATTGTGCTCGACCATTTAGCCAATGCTCCAAACATGGATATGTCACTCTCTCTTAAATAACTACAGTAAATATACTTACCTTTGGTTCTCAGGTAATTTAACCAGCACCATAAAAGTTGTAAAACATCCGATGCCACAAGTAATCAAGAAATTACCAAGGAATATAGTGTATAACAACACTAAAACTTAACATTGAGAAGTCTAGGCTTTTCCCCTCCTAACCCTGGCTTAACCTCTTAGCCAAAACAACAAAACAAACGCTAATGTATCGAGGCAGTAAAATGAAAACCCAAAAACTGAAACTTCGGATTTATAAAATTAAGTTAATCTGATCAAGTCAATCAGTCAACAATGATAAAATTTCCTAAATTATGTACAAATGCATGTAAATAAAATGTTACTTTCTATTGTTCAGTGGCCACCTCATGCAGAGCA
This sequence comes from Allolobophora icterica, assembly GCA_963556255.1. Taxonomy (NCBI): domain Eukaryota; kingdom Metazoa; phylum Annelida; class Clitellata; order Crassiclitellata; family Lumbricidae; genus Allolobophora; species Allolobophora icterica. The sequence continues at coordinate 34,056,270 of OY744607.1, read as the reverse complement.
GCAGCGTCATATCTAGGACATATGAAGCCCACAATTATTATGGGGATACTGTCATATGAGCTTTGTATGTCCTGCATATAACGTTGCTGATATTAGTATGTACGCATGTATGTATGTATGCGTATGTGTATGCCTGCATGTAAGTATTCATGTATGTATTTATAAATCTGAACATTTATCTGTGATTTTTATAAGAAAACATGTAACCGATGTTTAATGGCAGCATAATATAGTAGTATACTACAACGAATACTGGCAACAGCCACAACATGGTACCACCACTGAATAGTAACATCAGTTAGGGTGACTCTATCAACAGTATTTTTTAGGGTCTAGTCTCTGAGGTGCACTGGGGTTCAAACCTGGGATGCAGCAGCGACAGACAGCTGAATAGAACTCAAGTGATGCTGTTCTGCTTTAGGATGGGAGAAAATTCACCAAACAGCAAAGGCAGTAGGTAATAGGTTTACTAGTTTTTAACCATAACAACCCAGCTGTAGGGTAAGATAAAATAATTTCCCATTCATTACTTATGTCTATCAACCTGCAAAGCAACTGTGAATAAGAAAGAGACCAAAAACTGACTGTTACGTCAAACTACAAACCAAGAGTAAGCTGCAGAGTTGTCGCTCACCAGATATGATGCTGATCTGTATTTGCAAACAATAACCTCTTTCAGTCTTTGCAGAGATCAAAGACACCGGTATTCAAACTACTATTATCCAATTTTTATTCCCCACTCACCAGCCATAGCTCCCTTCTACAAGCAAAAGCAATATTTTATGCCTCTAGGCAAACATGTCCCTGAATAGTTAACTCAGCCTAGCTAGACTGCATCTCTTCTGGGTTCCATAAAACATTTATTATGATATGTAAACCATCAAATCAAGGAGTTTTGCATCCCTGTAACAATACAGCAAGAACAGCAGGATAACAGAAATATGACTGAATGCCAGTCACTGAAAGCATATTAGGAAGCTGAAAGCATATGTCCGCTAAGACTTATTACCAATGCTGTAAAGCAGGAACTGTGATTGTCCCATCACAGAGTATCGTGTCACAGCAACATTCGGATTACTGTAACTCACTGCGTACGGCATTGTAATGTTCGTAACTAGATGTTGAACAAAGCTGCCATCGGAAGAGAACATGGACACACGACTGTTACAAGTGTCGGCTACAATGATGTTATTCGATTCGTCAGTGCAGATGCCCTTCGGCCACTGCATCTCTCCATCATGACAACCCCGACTGCCAAACTTCAGCAGCAGGGTTCCAGTAACACTGAATACCTTGATGCAGTGGTTTCCCGAGTCGCTTACCACAATTCGGTCCATCCCGTCAACGACCAGAAACTCGGCCATGCACAGCTGAGAGTCATCGTTGCCGTAAGAACCAAACGTGTGCATCCGCTGGCCATTCGGTTTGTAGATCCCGATCTGTGATTTCTCACGATCAAGAATGACGAGATCACCACTGGACAGGATCCCTATGCCGCAGATCCACTTGAACATGTCTGCATCCCACTGCGCCACATCGCATCCACATTCATCAAAAAGACAGACAGTCTTCCGACGTCTGTCACCAACAATTACCTGATCGTTGGCCGAGTTCACGGCTATGCTGAACGGCTTCATGTCTTCGATTCTGTGCAATGGACTGCCGTCGTTGGCATAGTACTGTAAGCAGCCGATGCCGTAATCGGCCACAACTGTACTTCCCTGAGAGAGAATAGCAACACCTGTTGGCATAAGGTATTTTTCGGGCGACACATGATGCAATGTTGCTGTGCCTTTATTAACAGTTCGCTTCTGACGAGTAACTCGTGGCGAACCATTCGTCTCCACATTGTCACCCAAGACAGATGACGACACAAATGGTAACGAATCAAAAGAGTTGTCCTCTTCTGATGATGCTTTTCCATTCACAAGTGTGTCGTCATCTTCATCATCATCGTCATCAGCAGCAGCAGCAGCAGCATCACACAAATTTGAGTCATCATTGATTTTCATGCCATCTTCTTTGTGGAGACTGGATAAGTTTTTTTCAGAAGCAACCTCTTTTGTCTTTTCATCATTTTCAAACATATCTGTACAGGGCAGAGGGTCTGTACACTTAGATAAGCATTCTTCTATTCCATTGCTACTATCGACAGTTACACTCTTTTGTCTAGGAGTGTTACCAACACCTCTGTGAGAGGCACCGAATCCGTTCTCATCAAAGCCATTCTTACTGATGAGCTTATCCGCAATAACTGCAGAGTCAGCAACTTCTGTATTAGGCGTACATTGTCCGGAAGAATTAGCAAGTGGGGGGGTTGATGTTTTGTTTATGGTGCAATTGATTGATGCAGAGCTGTCAGTTCCACCGTCAAGATCAATTTCCTCATCTTCGTTAAGCTGCCCCATTAAAAAATCAAACTCTTGCATTACTTCTACTTCTTCTTCAAAGCTCCTAGAGTTATTCAAATTTTTCAAAGGCACTTTACCAGAAACTTTGGTATTGGAGGTTAAAGTGTTTGTGAAATCAGAGGGACATTTCTGTCTATTTCTGGTCCCATTTGAAGAAGCATTCTCTTCAAAAGACATTTTGTCACCTTGAACACATTCTTCTTGTGCTGTTGCCAGAGGAGAGATAAAAACACCTAAAAGTTTAGTCCTGCCAGATGATGTTTTCTTTAGTCCAGCAAACTTCTCGTTTCTTCTAAACGGAGGTTGAGACATTGACACAGATTCAGGAATTTCTCCAGTGTGGTCATTCGCAGAGTCATCAGACGTGTGAGCAACACTTTCTGCAGGCCTTTCGAAATCAGTGAATTTGACATCACCCAAATTTCTTAAGTCTTTTTTTTCACGGTACAGGCATGAGGGATCAGAAACAGATTCTGGTTTGCGTTCTGAAGCAGTTTTCAGGCCTGCAGCTGTTCCAAACAGTGAATCACTCTCAACCACAGGAACAGACCCAGTGTCATTTTCTTGTGCATAGCGGCTAAAAAGATCCCCAAAAATTTGTCTGGTTTCTTGAAATTTAGAATCTTCAGCAGTTTTACCTCCAAAGTATGAAAAACTTTCCTCTCCCAAATATGTTCTTCTGCTGCTCTTTTCACGAAGGCTCTCATAACCGCGGTGATTCCTAAGAAATGCTGAGTTCTTATCGTCGAAATATCCTGAAGCTGAGGAGGCATTTGTGAATGAACCATCACTGTCACTGCTTGTCTGGGTACTTCTGCTGCCGCTGAAGCTATTCCTGGAGCTAATGGAGGAGAATTTGTGAGGTAAATCCTCTGTGTGGTGTGTTCTAAAGCGACTGGAATTGTTGAACGACTTGTTATCAGAGGGGTAGCTCGTCTCTGATGCATTGTAATAAGTTTCCCTAGATGTAGAACTGCTTGATGGAAAATCGTCAGTCTGTGGTAAATTAAATGCAGCCAACAAATCCTGTGCTTTCCGCCTGTGAGTCTCTCTAAGACTGGAGTACGCTGGACGCTGGCGATCAAATTTGGATCGACTGGAAGATGCATTACTCGTTTCAGAACTTTTCTGGCGAGAGTCGAAAGCCGTGAAGGACTGGTATCTCCCAAATGACCTCGACTTACCCTGAGCTGTCGGTGGATCAGTTTCATGACTGCCTGTTCCTCTTTGGCTAAAAGTGTCAGAGTTTTGTGACTCTGTGGAACTGGAATCAAACGATGATCCTGTGTCTGACATTCCTTTCCTAGCTAACAGTTTCTTCCGCAGTATGTCTTGCATTTCCTCGACCACCTTTTCCTTGATGTCGCCAATTCGTTCGTTGACTGGGAAATCCGACACACCGCCACGAGGAATTCCAATCAGTGCACTGCAGGTGGGACAGCGGAATGAGCCGAGACGGACGCTGCCTTCGTTTCGGATGGAGTCATGGTACACCTGGAGACATCTCCGGCAGAACGAATGAGTGCATGGCAAAAGCCGAGGATCAAAGTAGGTGCTGCCACAAAGGTTGCACATCAGGAGATCCCTGGCCTTGGATTTCGTTTGTTCCAAGATCTCATCTTCCATCACTGACCACTGAAATCAGAATCAAACAAAATAACAAGTCGTGTGTTTTGGGCTTCAAACAGCTGGCATTTTATCTTCATATAATTATATACATTGTTTGTTATTGCTGCTGTAATTTATTCTTCATTTATATATTACAAAATGTTTGTAATATTTTCATTTCTGCTTATTTTATTAAATCATCCTGAGCTGTTTCTCTTGCTATTAAGTTTTATTAACATCACCAGCTAAGGTACAAGTTATTTGAAATTGTATTAAAAAGCAAGTATTAAGCATAGCATAATAAAACCTGCTAGCTGCAAAATATGGACATAATGTGAAATAGACCAACATGAGCAAGTTACTTAATAATGTCTGATTTTGATTCAGTGCCACAAAAGAGAATCACATTTATCTATTGGCAACAGACACATGTTCTGAGAGCATCAAACTGTGCTACCACACTCTTCTAGTAATTTACTATTTATGCAACATAGTTTTTAAAACTATTAGAAATCATAATAGTAGCATTTAAAAACATGAGGCTAGGTATCCTAAATGGCAGAACAGAGAATAATGATGAGATATTACAAGATGAAGACAATGGGGTTCCAGTGGGCAGGCAGAAAACTTTGAATAACAACCAGGACCCTAAGTCCTAAATGTTGGAACTGGAAACCAGTACAAAACTCACAAAAGTTCTGATCCAAGTTACAAGGTTATAAATTCTTACAGAAACCTCGCTTTCTTCAGTCTTCAGTTGTCTCTGTTTTTAGGCTCTCCCTGTCTAGGTTGTCTCCTTGTCTCAGAGGACCGATATCTTCTGGGTGTTGATCTGATTATGGCTTGATTTTGTTGTGCCATTGATTGACACCTTGTTCGTCAGATGCGAGCGCTATAGAAGTTACTAATTATTATTAATAATAATAATAGTTAGGTATGGATCAGTTCATCCAGCTTATAAGTCAAGGTAAGGTAGCTTCAATGCAATGCAGATAAATATGTCCATTAGACATTTCTTCTTAAAATTTTAGTAACAAGATATCATTTTTGAAACTTTCTAAGACTTGTCACCCAGTTCAAACATAAGAACTCAAACATAAGAATTTCAATCCAATTTCTTTGGCCCTAAGTGAAAACAAAGTTACGGTAAGAATGTGCATCACCACTGCAAAGCACCATCAATCATCATCATCATCAGTCACATCATCACCACACCATCATTCACACAGGAAACCTGGAATTCTTGGATTCCTCTTCCATATGGCATGAAAACATGACCATTCGATCCATACAGCCAGTGAAGAGACATACATAACTATCATTAAACTATGACACATCAGTATTTGATCTGCCTAGACTTACAAGATGAAGGTTGCAAGCCTATCTTTCACTGTCTTACGTTGATTTTGCTTAGATCTCAAGCATCCCTTTGTGGTCCAGTTCACTATGAGAACCAGTTGAATGAACATTTTCAATAGATGCATAAAGCTGGCCAAACAGGACAGTAAGCAGAACCAAAAACCCTTTGATTTAGATCCAGGGGCTAGGATTGGCTCAATTCACCAACCATCCCACCCATCCATCCCTTCAGGACAATCTCAGCCATCCACCCATCTCTTCAGCATGCTCAGATTGCACATTAAACAAGGGGTTTATGACCGCAGTGCCATTGACTGCTGACCAGCACAATTGATTTCATTATCTGGATGCAGCATTCATCTGTCTTCATGCAAGATGCTAACCCACAGATACCATTCAGGCAAAATAAATGAAATGACCCACCGACCGATGACAATCTTCAACATAATCACTTGAAATCATTTCAAGCAAAAATGAAATTTCCCAATTTCATTCCAAGGTGCAGCAGAAATTTTGATACTATTAAAGACACCAGTAGTGTTTGGAAACAAAGGGTTAAGGCCATTGCATTGTAGAACAGAGAACCAGTATTACAAGTTATGACTTGGAACCAGGGTTCAAGTAGGCAGACAGAAGAATCTAAATAACCGCCATGAATGCAAAGCCTTTATCCTTGGACCTTGGAACTGAAAGCTACTGAAAAACAACAGCGATAAAAGTAGAAATATTTCTCAATCTAGTATCAGAAATTAAACTAATTCCTCCAACGCAACAACAACAATGTAGCAGACTGAATAATAATTAATGCAGTAGTTTTACATGGTTTCAGACTCTTGCAGAAACCCAAATTCCCTTCAGTTACGTAGGGCCAAGCAAATACCAGCGCATATCATTACAAGCCAGACTAGACATTACATAAATTCAACCCACAAGGGAACCACGGCCAGCAAACCATGAAATTACTATGGCCAAATGAATTCCTAGGTTACTGGGTCAGCGTTAGAGCAAACTGCTCAGTTTGTTGATCCTAATCAGTATTCAGCCGCTGAAAGCTGATTCTCTGGTCACTCAGCCTAACAGAATCAAATGTTCAGTGCCCATAGCCAAAATTTTAAGTGGGTCACATGTAGAATGGTGTTATTGTGCCAAAGAGGTCATCTGCATACACTGTAAGAGCCAACTAAACAATGATTATTAAAATGACACCCACATGCATTGTCCGACATCATAGTACCAACATCCAAAGAACAAGCAGATCATTCATGAATGAGCCAAGGGTTTAAATCACCATGCATGACAATTTTTGTTGAACCAAACAACTAATACAAGGAAAGGTTGTTATCTAATTCATGAATATAAATTCTTCCTTTTTTCATTATCATGCATGTATGTGTGTGTGGTGTGGTGTGTTTGTTTGTCTGTGTTTGTGCTTGTGTTTGCGCGTGCATGTGTGTGCATTTAAATGGAAATAGCACAAATTGCTATTCGCTGAAACCTTTGCTACCAGCACCCAGTCTTGTTGTCCTCAAGACCAAGGTCTTGGTCTCGAGTGCACTCGAGTTCGTTTTTAAAAGTCTTGGTCTTGGTCTTGAGACTAAAAAAAGTCTTGTTCTTGAGGTTCAAAGTCTTGGTGTTGAGGTTCAAAGTCTTGGTCTTGGTCTTGCAAGACCAAGATCAAGACTCAACAGGCATTTGGAATAACATTTCGCATGAAGGACTTTTGTGAATGTGAATTCGGAATCCTCTGCAGTCTGCATTTAGAGGTGTTTTACTTGAATAAAATAAAGGACTCATGCTTCAATAGCGAGTAGTCCGACCTGACATTTTTTAGTAAGGAATAGAAGTCTGGATACTAAATGTGTGAATTTTTGGGTCTTGGTCTTGGTGTTGAGGTTCAAAGTCGTCATGTTGGTCTTGGTCTTGAGGTTCAAAGTCTTGGTCTTGGTCTTGAGGTTCAAAGTCTTGGCCTTGGTCTTGAGGTTTAAGGTCTTGACAACAAGACTGCAAGCACCTTATTGCACACCAAAGGCTTTCTGAGTTGTGCACTGCTGTCAGTCAATCTGTCCGCAAGAAATTCTTTACAGTTAACCTTTACTAAAGGTTAATTGTAAAGAATTTCTTGCGGACAGGTAGGTACTGCACAACAAATATTACAGAAGAACCATAGAAGAACTGCACAACCTTGAAATGTTTTGTCATAGAGCAAGATCTGTAGAAAAAGTTTGTGACATAGCATGGTTCTGCGAAAACATTTTTAATCAAAGCATGCTCTTGTGGAAACATTTCGTAGCAAGAGTGTGGCACTCCGGAAACAATTTTGGTAACAGAACTAGGTATTCTGGAAAATATTTGAGCAGTTCCCATGAAAACATTTTGAATTAGAACATGAAAATGGGTGTGCACTAGTTTAGTGGTTAGCATGCTGGACTGTCAACCGAGAAGTGGGGGGGGGGGTAATTCCCACCAGGGCAGAAATCTAAGATTTCTACTTCACCTGAACCTAATAGCTATAATGAGTAGGGACTAAACTGAGCGTACATTGTCAGCTACATGGCAAGGAAGAGGACTGGCCAACCTCCCTCATATACCAAGGCTAAGAAAATGAAGTCATTAAGACTTCATACCCATAGCTGCCTTTCATGTGAGCATAAGGGACTGCACTTCTTCTTCTTTGTCAGCAGAAGGCTCTGCTATAGCAGGAAGGCTTATGTGTATACCAGAACTAGCCCAAATATATGTGGAACTTGGGCTTTATACACTTCCGCTAAATTAACTCCCCAATTTTTTTTATATGTGCTACACCTAACAGCTCTTATCAAAGCTTCTCAAAAGAATCACCAGGGTCAGAAGACAATATCAATAATCTGAAACTGTTTTGCTCTTGTGATGCTGCATTAAAATTCCTTACCTCCAGCATTTGAAAAAAATCCAACCAAATATCCAACACACAAAAGCCTTGAACTTTGATAAGTCAAACAGTTAAGCAAGCTTCCTATAGATGAGGTCAGAGGGCAGATCACTGTACATGTTTGGTATACAAATGCATAGAAAAGGCTTGCTTAGCACAGGCCACAGTGCACTAAACATGCACACACTGTACAGTGATCTGCCCACTGACCTCATCTGCACGCCCATCCTCAATCAAATTAAACTAAAGATGAAACTTCTCATTCTAGCATTTTATGCAGTGGTCAAATTGCATAACTGCAATGCATTAATGGAACACTTATTGTTCATATAAACATTGTTACAAACATCATTGTACAATAACTGGGTCAGTGCCTCATTGGCATATTTAGGATGAATTCTGAAACAGAGATAGTCCACAGCTGAGCCTTTTAAAATCAAAAATACATGTTTCAAAACTCACACATGTTTAAATTTGAATTGCATTGCATAAACTTGCATCTAACTCATGGCCAGTGGTGGCTCCACAGAGGGGGCCAGTCCCTCACCAACTGAGTACCTGGGTCCCAGTGGCCCTCATATGAAATCCTGGCTACAATATGATATGAGGTATGATTTTCAGTTTTTAAACCTGAAAAGGATTCAGTATGCACTTATTGTCGAACTTTTTTTAGCCTAAACATACCTGGCAGGTAGGTAGGCCCTAATAATAGAGCAAAAGTAATGAGTGGTGTGACCATGGGTGTCAAGAAAATATTACGGCAGTCGGCTCCTTTAGCTGCCATTTATGTCAAATAAATTGTAGTGTATATAAATTGGACTTGATCTTGATTGACATACATGTTTGTAAATCTGTTTCAAACGCTACATGGATTTTTTAAGGAATTTGTTTAAGCACAAAATGAATTATAGCCAATGAGGGTTCATAACATTCATGATAATTTGAATGTAGCGCTGTAAGTGGATGTTGCTATCAACCTATTTACTAACTGCATTGGAGACCATTCTCTGACCCTACACTGTTATGATTGGTATACAATACTTAAAATGCAAAAAGCAACATTATGTGAACATTAAAGCTTTTGGACGTTAGTATTACAGTGCTGAAGACCTCGGCCATCAAAGAGCAAGCCATTCAATACAGCATGCAGGTTCAGACAATAAAGTTAGACATTTCTTGTCGCCTCGAACCATGTAAGCTTGCTTTTCATGAATGATACCAATCAATAAACACAGACATTGTTTTACTGATAACACCAACAGCAGCTTGTGAGCAAAGGTTTCCTGCTCTAAATAGCTATGTTTGATTTTTTTAGCAATACAGCAATGCTGTCAATTTAATCTGTTCGTGGCCATGACAATCGTAAACTTGACCTTCACTAAGTATGGGTAGGCTATATGCAATGACTGTTTCTGTGATAGTCTGTGTTTAATAAATACGGTGTATGTGTTTTCAATTATTGAGTTTAACTTGAAGCAGTTGAGGCAAACAAATCAAGCAATTCCAATTAAAATTTTATCAAGCTGTAATGTGGTGCAAAAATATTTGAGAGAATTCTCAGTTTTTGGCATACCCAAGCATACAGCTGCCCCCTTCTGGTCGCTAGTCCCGTGGAAAAATGGAAAAAAAATGGAAAAAGGCAAGAAAAGGCATCTGTACAAGAAAAACAGTTTCTGGCAACAGGGCTGGCAGATGGGAGGATATACTGCATTGTGGCACCCACAGAAACTGTATACTTTATTTTTTAATGTGCAGCAGGATAAGTTTCAATAAAATAAAAACTTTACACTGTATTTCAGTAAATGTTGCACAGACACAAGTACCTGAATCCAGCAAGACAATTACCATAAATTAACACTGTCACAGCAATCTGAAACTAGGAGTATGCATTTCAACAATTCTGGGTCACACACTGAGTGGTTCAGAACCAAACTGAGCCACAACTCCTACATGGTCTCTTAAATCTCCAGGTCTATGCGGAGAATGAGCATAGCAGCCAAAACCAGATGAATGGCTCTTCTGCAGGCTCATCCAGTTAACCAAACTGTTAAACCATTTCACAGGTTGGTTGAATGGTAAGAGCATTTAAGAGCTCTTATTTTGATTGATTGGTGCTTGGTCATAACATAGTGCTGCTTAATAAATGTGCAATAATAATTATAATAATTTTAATACCAGTCTCCTTTACTTTGCTCTTACAAGGTTACGACTTATTTTGTCTACTCTAGTATATTTAACGTAAACTTTGCTATTTATCACTGCCATGTAAAAGCAACCTGGAAATCAGAAAACTAATTTGCTAATTAATTAATTAATGCCCAATCAAATTAACTGTAGAAAGGACAAACTTGGGTAAGTTTCAATATTAGGTCACTAGGTTCAGAAAGGAGAAAGTGGTGCTACTCCTCTGACTTCTAAGGATTACAGACTTTACAAATTTTAAGTTTGAAGTAATAATGTCAAAAACAACTTACCTGTTTCAGCCCTTGTTTGTAATGTCCTGCTGTGTTCTCTTGTATAATCCAGTTTGCAGTATTGATCCTGAGAATCTTCCTTTCAGTAGCTGGAAATCAGATAAATTGCGAATATACCGCCTCACCATCAGTGTCGTTCACTTCAAACCATCTCTTCTGGAATTGACAACAAAAATGCAGAATAACTCCAGAGTCAACCACAATGCATGCCCATTCTTCACCTGTCAGCGACTGTTACGTAAGCCAATGCACACAGAGGCAAGAGTGTAAGTGGGTTCCGCGGCGACCCATAGACGCCTCCGAGATAACTATACCTCTGTGCACAGCATAACAGAATGTATCTATCATACACAGATCATTAGGTCTCGACTGTCAGTCATTAGTCCGATGGCAGCTGTGAGCTTGCTAAAGGCAATTCGACATCGACCACCAGGCTCTGCCATGCAGACGCTTACTGTCACAAACCCTATGCTATCATCAACAGAGCCCATGCAGACCTTTGAACAAAACAATGAGACCAGCATGCATCTATATAACATCCATGGCCATTGTTCTATTTAAAAAAACGACAATTACTTTATTACGAATATATGTTGCATCATAACCAGAACTGTCGGCTGATGTTGTAGCTTTAGCCATCAAGAATATTAACACCATGCATTTCAAGTTCCTATGCAATGCTTTTGCTTTTAAAAGGTGTTAAACGAGGTTTCATAGATCACATTCCACAATTTAAGTACCAAGTCTTATTAATTTAGTGAAAATAATTTATTAAGAAACGTTTCTCACCATGCATAAGCATCATAAAAGTGGGAAGTATAAAACAGTCAAGTGGTTAGTTTGTTGGACTGTCAACCGAGAGGTCAGGGCTCAAATCCCGACAGGGCAGAAAATTATTTTGAGAATTTGCCGACCATACAATGTCGGTGGGGAGACTAGACAACAGTGCCTCTTTACACCTGCCCTCATACACCGAGGCTAAGAAAATGAAGTTGCTAACATTTTATACCCTCAGCGCTAGCTTAAGGGACTGCTCTTCTTCTATCATTTAAGTGATAAAACTTACAGATGTGATCAGTAGACTTAAAAATGTTCTATTGTATTCAAACGAACAATTTCACTTTATACAAAAACCTATTCTGAACCATGAATATAATCCAATTGTTGAACTTTAAAGCCAAAGCCGAATCTGCTTGAAGCTGTGTGACTAACTGGCAATTTCCCGATAATCTAAAAACTCGGCTTATAGTGTCAACTTGTGGTATCACGAAAAGATCTGAAGATGCAGTCTACCTGTACCTAATCTGAAGCACCTTAAACCCACTCCAGCTTAAAGCTGACATGAATACTAATAATGAAGCCTTTGTCAACAGCCATACCTTAAGTCCTACTTGGGTACTTGAGCAGTCCACAGGCCAGTGTCAGAACAAATGTCTTCAAGCTGCTCTGTATCCCACGTTCAAGGTCATGATAAAGCAAATCCAGTCCTTCAGTAACAGTATCTATCAGTTAAGAAGCTAATGTAGCATAGATAGATCATAGATAATCTATGATCTATCTATGCTACATTAGCTTCTTAATTGGCCATTTAACCATTGAAATTCCTACCACAAAACCAGTTAAGTTTGATATCAGCTGGGCAAATCAGACGTCTAGCTCTTCATAAAACTATTAAGCGTTGTCAGTAGACCATCTCATCCAACAGGTGTAATATGTCAGCCACGGATCTGTAACCAGCCAAGCCATACAACCGCATACTGATTACCATTCTCCTCAATTAATCGAGCAGAAATCTCTTAAAAATATGGGACAGGTGCATGGTCAATTACAAACCAGCAAAGACCAAAGCAGAAATTGCTCACTTAATGAGCTAATTAATTATTTATAGGTTGTGTGGGCGGTGACAACTGAGATGCTGCTCACATTTGTTACTTGGCCAATTAATAATAAGCGCTGATAATTTAATCATAATAAGTCCATCCTATATCTCAAGTGTTAGGGACAATCACAACCAGGACCATGGCCCCAGTAATAGGTCTCTTTTTTGCTTTGATAACGAATCACATGAAAGACCTTATCCACAATGCCTGAATTAATTAAAAGTAAAGTAAAAGTAACGTCTCCCAGAGCAACAGAGGTGCTCATTTAATTTCATGACCGTTTCAGTGATTTCATGCAATTTAAATAATGCTTTTGTTGATTTAAACATTCATTATATAATTAAAATAAAAAAATTAATTAAAATGTTATCTTTAAGAAAATGATTTGGCACCATAGTTATAAAAGATGTAAGCGCAGAGGCAGAGTAACATTCTGTTATTTGAACTAAAGACAATGATAACGGAGAAGGTGATGAAAATGGTCACTATGGAAACTCATGATGCTACGTCGAATGAAATTCCAGACCGGGAATAATTTGAAGGAAGAAATGTTATTATGTGTTAAGAGAGCTGAAAGAACCCAAAAGTCCTGTAAAATGGACATTTACTTTCACGATCAATGCATTGCAGGACTTGCCATTTATTTCTCAGCTGAGGTTCACATCAACTACACTGCTCGATGACACAAAGGTCCCTCTGCCCCACTAACCTGCCCTCGTCTTTGCACATGTATGTGTAGTCAATTCAACAGGATTATAGATCATGCAATCCACTAGACATCTGTTTGCACATTAAGTAACAGATCTGTTTGCACATTAAGTAACAGATCTGTTTGCACATTAAGTAACAGATCTGTTCGCACATTAAGTAACAGATCTGTTTGCACATTAAGTAACAGATCTGTTCACACATTAAGTAACAGATCTGTTTGCACATTAAGTAACAGATCTGTTTGCACATTAAGTGACAGATCTGTTTGCACATTAAGTAACAGATCTGTTTGCACATTAAGTAACAGATCTGTTTGCACATTAAGTAACAGGTGTTTAATGACGAGCTGCATTGGTTTCCCAGTCACATTTAGTACACTCTTGTCCTTAAAGTGTTAATTACACCATGTAGGGATACAACAGAAGTGTTTTAAAGTGTATTCCCATATCCAAGGAACTAAGCACAAAAGTGAAAAGATATTAAAGTAAATGCAAAGTGCATTATTAAAGTGAATTTGTGCATAAAACAAAATTTTCCAGGCTACAGTTGTATATCGGTTTTGCTTAGTATCGATCACCAACTGAGGGTCAGTGCATTACCACAAAAACTATATAGAAGTTATATCAGAAAAATGCTTGACTTGATATACAAGACCAAGCAGTGGTAACCAAAAGACTCCGCAGCTCAGAAGATTGGCGTTAAAGCCAAAGGCAGACTACCAGTGAGAGCATTTACAGCTCAAGTTAAGAGCATCTATGAACCTGAGCAAATAGAATTTCTCATACCCTGTTCTTAAACTGATTATATTGGACAACCTGTATTTGTATTATTAGGAGAGTCCTTCAAATCCTTGTAATTTGATAGGTTCTACATTGAAAGAACGGTTATAATTGCCATTGCCTATCCCAGCAATGGATATGGCAAACCCCCAAATTCACAACATTAAAACCAAAGAAGTGTCCTGAATCTCCGATAGCTCAACTTAGTTCAATAATTCTAAAATGTCAGTTTAATTATATGGTGTAAATTTCTACAAATTTTACGACTGCTATTTTCAAAATATAAGGGAAACATGAAACAATGACCATACTAACAGTAACGTGACTACTACATATATATGTGAGAGAGATAATGCCGTTATATAAGCAATCAGTGGCGGCGATCTTGTTCGACAGGTGGGGGGACAATTAAAAACTGATCTGGTCAAAAACGAGTTTTGAACTGATCTGGTCAAAAAAGAGGTCAAAAAAATTTCTTCGCGCTAACGCGTGAAAAACTGTTGATCTTTTTTGCTGTTTCTTCAAAATGTGGGGGGCAAATGTATGATGTGTCCCCCCACTCTTAAAGGTGGGGTCATGTCCCCTCGACCCCCCGGGATCTCCGCCCATGTAAGCAATGCAAACTAGCTAGGAAGAGAGAATACAATGACCCAATAACCCAGAGCTCGGATGCACAAGAACAAAGGATCCAGAGGTTGGATGACCCACAGTCACGAAGTAGACCTTCCAACAAGCAAACAAAGATGGAGGCAGACAAGGGCATGTAGAGACATACTGACAGAGGACTGTAGGAACACACAGATACACACACACTGTGACACACACTTAGCGAGAATTGACTCAGATCATGTCTAATATTAAGTAGAAACTACATAAGTTCTCTCGTGTAGAATAGACGATCAGTTCGTTGTAAGCTATGTCGTAATCGTCTCTCCAGTATAGCTCAATTACTCCTTACGTATTTGGAACAGTATAGACTACACTTTGAAGTGTCAGTCTTAAAGATAATGACAATAAACAAGAAAAGGAACATTCGTGTCCAGTGTTGGTAGGTCACAATTAGACGACAATGAGCTATCCGATATATGTGTAGATCTAAGTAAAGGAACTTCATTAAAAGTGTTTGGAAACCTCCATTGTTTGTAGATAATTCTAACTGAAAAGTGTAACATTTTCTGTTAAACTGGTTCAAATAGCCCAGTGGACGTACCCAGGTTAAAGAATTAGAATGACCCAACTTCTCTTTCAGTTTCCTCCCAAACAATCAACTTTACTGGAATCAGAAAATTATAAGCAGTAGAAAACAATGTCCTTACTCTTAATGTTGAATTACGCACCAAATCCTTTGTAAACAATGATATTTGGCCAAACTTCAGAAACGTTCAACTGAACACTTACTGTGAATTGATAAAAATGAAGAAAAATGCAATCGCTAGTACCATGAACTGTGAACTGCTTGCAACATATTTGTTAGCAGAATTCTCTATAAATTTAACTTTTGAGAAATTCAAAATAACATTATGCGCAACCTTTAAGTCTGGCTCTCTTAGGTCCAACAACAGAGACTTTAGTCCAAAACAGAAAACAGAACTAGGCCATACACTCAGGTCTTAATATGATCTTAGGCACCATTTCACTCGAACCTGAGGCAAATAAACCAGGACGCTGAGCCAACTGAAGAGTTTATAAACACTGGCCACATGATCCAGGCCCTCTGATGATTTATGGTAGGATTTTCACCAGTACTCTAACTTTTAATGTTTAACATCTACAAACCAGTTTCTGCAGGTACATAAAGACATAAAATGAAAATCACCTTGTAATTTAATCTTACAACAAATGACGAAGTTACTGCCAATAATTGTTAGTTTTTAATTAATCTGGTCTAAACACAAAAGGAGCAAGGTGCAACTATTACTTAATGGTTGATCATCCCAATCTGATGACTGTGTATTAATCATCTTAACTATCTTACTTAGTATAATTAATCATCTTAATTATCTAATTTTTTTTAACACCCAAGGTACAAAAAATTCCTCAGGCTCTAAGAAACTACCTTAATTATTATAATTAATTATTAACATTATTTAATTGTGGCTCTATCAATTGGCTCAATTGGCCCAGCACCACTGCTCAATTTTTTTTAAATGTGCTCTGAAATACTGTGTGGTTTGTAAAGTGAAGTTGTGGGTGGAGGACAGACCCTATGATACAGCATGTAAAAAGGGTAACACTGAGTCAATATTTGAGTACTACACAAAATATTTTGTACGGCAAATTAACTAGTATGGCGATAATGGCGTGTTAAGTTAATAGCTTTGTGGGACGTAACACTTGCTGTGATTGATAAAAATGAAGAAAAAATTAAGGAGAATTGCGTGTAAACTAGGAGCAATTAAATAAGTCCATGCTGTATTTTGTAAGCTGGGTTGTTTTGTTACCTTCTTGCAGTTCTGCAGCATTTTCTGCACTCAGTGTATAAACTATAAGTAAATGAGCTGCTATAATGAGCAGTAAACTGTAACACACATAGATCCTTTGGTGGTTAGGATATCAACCTGGAATGGTCTCCTTTTGGTTCCATGTTTCTTTCTAGCCATCCACCTTTTGTCAACACTTGAAACAGTTCTCTGTTGGTTGGGAGTGCCTCTGAGAAGAGATCTTAAAAAAGAGCTATACAAATGTTCTGACTTAATGAAAAAATTACGCACAATGAGAAAAATTAGTCTCAGTTTCACTAAATAATTACAGATATTAACAGTTTTTCCTAACCATTATTCAATTCTCCAAACTTTGTTCACTCTGCATTCCTTGTATCTTTCACAGTGTTTGTATTTGAGAAAACATGCCCTGCATGAGACTCAGGATTTGTCCCAGCATAGCTTGTGGTTTCATATAATGCCAAATTATAAAAATTATAATATATCTACATTATAAGTGGTGAACTGGCAAAGTATTAACAGACCACAGAAAGTTAACAAGATGATGGAAAATGTTCAAGATGATGGTGTTGGTGTTGAATGTTAATGATGAAGATAATGACAGCAACAAAGTAATTAAGTACATGTATGTAACTCAGGGTGTGCTTATTTGTATAGCGTCATTTAAGAATTTTTCAAAGGAGCTCAAACATAGATATCTACGGTGTATCTTAATAAATGATGAAAATGTTTATTTAAAGGCATAAGGCAGAAAAGTTACCTTACACAGATAAATATTGTTTCAGAAGGAGACGTAATCCCATTACAAACAATGGGGCATCAGAGGTAAAGCTTACCTGTGAAAATCAAACTGGTTTTTTAATCAGTTTAAAGATCATCTTAAGAGACCTCAAAGCGACAAAAGCAACTAAAACTATTACAATTGGATTGCTACCAGAATCAAATGAATCATGGTAAAAGATTTCAAACATTCAACTTTATCTAATGTCAGCATTTCCATGGGCAATAGATGGAACCCATATGGAATCTATATGGGTCCTATACAGGAATATGAGACCATTTACTCAAAGTGGACATAGGCAGGTAGAACAATTAAGTTACCAAAACTGAATCATACATCTACTCTTTTGATACAGGATAATCCATGCTAGTCTTGGTATTAGCATGATAGACATATGACTCCACAATAGCTCATGAATATCATGTTGCCTAATCGTAATCATAATCGTAAACTCCAATTTTCTAAAGCGCCACTCTAAAGCTAAGCACAAAGCATCAGCTTATTCACAAGCGCTGCGTCGTATCCGAGGGGTTGTCCAGTGATCTATGTCCATTTGACATCTGAGTCTGAGTCCTGTTGCCAGAGACACAACCGGAGAGACAGAGCAACTGTTACGGCAGGTTTCATTGAGTACGAGAAAGCTTGCAAGGCAGAGGATCGGATGGATCAGGGTATGAATTCTTGAAGAGGTGAGACTTCAATAGCCTAGGCTTTAATTGCATCTGTAGTGCAACGAACACAAATGAACACCCACCGTGCTGAAGACTTAAAACAACTACAATCATTTCGAAAAGCCTCGCTAGCAATTTCAAAATGTTAGTCGTAACTGAAAATGGTGTAAACAAGACCCCGCGCATGGAGTTTACATATATACCTCGTTGGTAAATACAAGCCTAGCGCTATAACATTACGAATACTGTTCGCAAATCCATGCAGACAGCGTTTTTTAATCTTCGGCTCAAAGTTCACTTCATTGTAAGCAGCTACAATCAATACTTACGTCCGCTAAATCTGTAAGACGTCTGAAACTATAGACCTGCGAAATGCGAATCAATAACATTATTAGCATGTGCTAATTTGTTTATGTTACAGAAATGATTATTCATTACAAACCTTAATGCATGCACAGTTGCACATCTGTATACCACGTGATTATGTTCTCAGTTTTAATTGGACACAATTTAAAAGCACGTGTCTAATATTTTGCAAACAAAACTATATAGCGCTATAACAGACTGCCGATTTTTAAGTGCAATCTCGATATTTCAGTTTGCGTCTAAGCCAGATTTGTACTTATCGTGAAGGTATATATATATCACAGTTTAAAAGAAACAGTTGCGTAAAAGTAGTTGCGTAAGACATTAAAAGACATGAAGTAGTCCGCAAGTCCGAAATTTCTTTGAATCTGCACAACAGAGCACCGACCCTCCTGCCTTAAATTGTATTAACGTAAACAACGACTGATTTCCGGTTTCAAGGGCTCCGATCATATGACAATTTTTCTTATAGGATCATGATGGAGAACAGAGGCAGTTTTCAAATTTTTCTCAAGTTAGCTGTCTTCCTCGCGGGTTCTACAGGATTGGCGTTGAGCAAACAGCTATCCATTGTATGGAACGACAAATTACAATCTTATGGTCTGGAGAAAGGCGTTGCGAAGTCTTACATCTCGTTGGCTTCATTTAAAAATGACATTAACTCCACTGGGTATGCATTAGATATAATAATCTTGTATGACAGTAGGCAGATCTTGCTGACTTTTGACTATTATCAGTTTATCCAGTCATCCGCCTAGCAATCACTCTTGTTCTAAACGAAACCCGTCTAAGCAGCTCCTCTGCCTCCTTCGCAACCTGGTCATTTGGCAACCGGATGTAAAAGTAAGTAAGTAAGTGTAAGTAAGTAAGTGTATTCTTACCCAGAGAAAAAGAACACAGAACAATGAGTAATAATGACATTAGGACATAAACTAATTGTTGCAAAATTGCAGATACCTAACTGTAGAGCATCCTTGCGAGGAAACTTCATCAAGTAAGAGAGTTATATCTAGGGAGAACCCGATTATGTGAATGTGGGCACAATTCATACCCAGTTCTTCAGACATCCATTCTTCATTTGTTATCTCTGGACAACCCCTGTGACTCGGCGCTCGTGAATGAGCTGGTGCACTACGCTGATTAGCTTGCAAGTTGCGCTTCAGTAATTTGAAGTTTTAGATGACTGTTGCGACCTTGCCTGCATATCGACTTTGTTTTAACTGAGCACCTGTGAATCAGTTGGTTTCTGAGAATTTTCTTACTTTAGACACTATATAATTTTCCTCATTATGATTATTATTGCAGACTTACAGTATTTGAAACTAGTAATTTGGTGGTGATTTAACCACCACATTTTGGTGCCCTGCTACAAAAGTATAGTCTGAGATATTTGCTATTATTGCCCCTAAACACTGTATAAATGGTCTGAATGTTTATCATAGGTCCTTAATCCAGCCAGTTCCTTCATTCATGATCAGTGAAGAGCCACATGAAAGTGACAGTTAATGTTGTTTCATTGTAGTTGGGCCTATCTGGATATCAAGACAAACTCTAGTCACAATGATATTGACCAGGCATACACAGCAGGGTTGGCTGAAGGAATTCTTACCAGTGACCTCATTAAGATGCACTGGTACAACACTGAAATGGACCGATACTGCACCAAACCATTGACTGGCTATTGCCAGAGACTCCAGGACTACTTGGATGTCAATGCAGCCTGGATGCTGGACCAGATTGCTGCAAAGGCACAGACAGATCCATACTGGCATCAGGTTAGAGAAGTCTGCAAATTAAATGAAGCTGAAAAAGCTAAGTCCTGCAACATTTAAGGAAAGATAAAAGTCCCATCTGTTTATTTTTCTGACAGCCTTGTGCTCGGTGAGTTTGAGAAGCTTTTAAAGGGCAATCCATTAATATATGTCATTTGCTTTACATTTTATTATGTGTTTAGTTGTTGCTTTCATACAGTAGTCATAGTAAGGAAACCATGACTTAGTATGCATATTTGTATATAAGACAAATAATGTATATATGTTCATATAAATTTACATTGTAAACCATTTATAATTATGTATGATTGCCGATATATTAATTGCTTAATATTTTAAACCAAGAAGTTCTTTTCATTTAGATGATGTTAAAAATTATCAATACATTCAAACAAGGAAAGAGGAGGAGAGCAGTCCCATAAGCTAGCCCTGATGCAGCCATAGGTATGAAGTATTTGCAACTTCATTTTCTTCACCTCAGCATATGAGGCTGATGGCCAGTTCCTTGACATCTCATCTTGCCAGTCAGTGTACTCATTATAGCTGAGTTGGCTAGGGGGATTTGAACCCTCGACCTCTCGATTGACAGTCTAGCACACTAAGACTACACTATCAAGCACCCCCTCAAACAAGGAGTACTGTTTAAATAATGTACTGGAGCTGAAATATATTTTGGATGAAGGATAGATATGATGACAGTAATCCAACAACTCTGAATTCTATTTTATGCTATGCAGTTAATTTGAACTTGGGTGCAGATGTGGAAGGTAAATGCATTAGCAATCTGCCACCATGTTATAAGGACATAACCGTTTATCAAATGTTTACAGTTTTATATAAACTGCTCTAAACACTATAAACATTGTAGGTGCGACTCTTCCTGGTCCAACTGCAAGGCTTGGTTGATGGCTACAAGTTTCATCAGAGTGACAGAGCATCTCTGGGCAAACCAATTTATGTACCAGATGTCACTGGTCTACTGTAAGTTTATCCAGGTTTTCTTCGTATACAGTAAATTGCTTAAAATTTTGCTTATGTGATATTCATATTTATCTTTTCTGTTTTTGTGACCATCTAATAAAGATACTGCTGTATTTCCCTTCAAATCCATTTCCTTTATCTGCTCCATATTGAATCTTATTTCTCATCTTTCACTTACTATCATTATTCTGTCACATCTCAGGCTTTCCACTGCTGTTCAAGAATCTTAGCCTGCTGCGTTCAATCTGCCATCTTGCAGTACGTGTCAACCAAAACACAACTCGCCATAACAGCTTGCTGTCTCCCTTGTTCTCAATGATGGCAAAAGTTTAAAAAAATGAATGGTAAACCAAAGTTTTAATGCCTAGTCAAGGTCATGATGGTGTGAAAGAAACTTAATTGAGCCCCAGTTGGTTGAGTGCACACCTTGTAATCCAGAGTGTGTGGATTTGAGGCTGAGTAAAGGTGATCACAGTGTTGGAACCTTGAGTTCTTTATTGTACACAATTGGTTAGTGTTATCAACTGATGCTTGTAAGACAGAATAAGAAATCATGATAGCAAGAAATCAAGAAATCATGACATGTAACTATAAACGCGTATACCTGGTCGTTCCATTAGGTGTTAATGGTTTTTGGTTTATTTCAAGCATGCTTCAGATCTCTGGTGACCTTGAGGATCTGGAGTCAGCCCTTCACAAGGAAGACATAAGGCATGTGATTGGAACTGGTTCATGCTCTGCCCTGATTAAACTGCTGCCTGGAAACCATGATCTGTTCGTTTCACAGGACACCTGGAACTACTATGGCAACATGCTACGCATACTCAAGAAGTATGCATTTGGGTTCCATGTCACTCCTGGTAAGACACTAAGGGAATCTTTTTTGTGTATCTGTTATTCAATCCTCTTGTAGGCTTGTATGATACTATGAACATTATACTGTGACAATAATACCTTGTTACACAAAATAAGGTTTATTATTTTCTCCTGATCTCAGAGCTTAAGCAAAAGTTCCTCTTCCTTTGTCTTCAACTCTGACTCCGGGTTCTTTCACATACTTCCTGTTAGTTATCTGTCTGTTGTGTCCAGTGATATTTTACTTCTAAAAATAATTCCTAATTCAGTTTTAATTCAGTTCTGAGCTCTTGAATTTTACTTCTAATTCTAATTTTACTTCACAAATAATTTTACTTATCATTCCTAATTTAGTTCTCAAATAATTTTACTTCTTATTTTAGTTTTCCAAATAATTATTAATTTCCGCGCTGTAAAAGTATGCAACGCTTGTATAGAGAAGCACACCAAACTTGTCTCAAGAAAGAAAAAACTGTTTGAAGTAAAACAAGGGGTGAAACGTTAGTCTAACAACAGTGATTTTTTCGTTAACGAAAACTGAAATTAGAAGTAATAATAAATGAATTATGTGTTTGATACACGTGCAATTTTACTCGCCTTCGTCTCAAGAAGTAAAATGATTTTAGTTCTGAAAATAATTCCTAATTTCGTTCATAATTTTAGTTCGGCAAATAATTCCTAATTCAATTCTTAATTTAGTTTTTGCTGCTGAAATAATTCCTACTTCTAGTTTTCGTTGACGAAATCATTATTTTACTTCTAATTTTAGTTTTCGTTAACGAAAATATCACTGATTGTGTCTGCCTTTTCCATCCTCTTCATTCCGTATAATCCGCCTCTATTGAGATATTGAGCTGTCTTCTCTATACAATAGTGTTGTTTTAGTTTTGCATTGAGTTTTAGTTTCAGTTATTATTAGTTTCACATGATAGGTGTTTTAGTTATTATTAATTTTCATTTTTGCATGAAGTTTTAGTTTTAGTTAATAAAAACCGAAACCTCTTACTTTCAGTTTTTTTAATGCATCAGCCTCAGCCTGACACTTCCTGACAACTAACCAGTCCAGTGATGCAGTTTTAGTTTCAGTTTCAGTTATTTGATCGCTGATACATAGCCATCGTGAATGTGCAACATTTTATTACAAAAAAACAATCACTAGGTTGACAGTATGGCAATATGCCAGGTACATATACATGTTTAGCCTTTTAATGACTACTGTGTGAGCCTGTGAGGCCTTTTGAAAAGACGAAGAGTGATAACTGATGCATTCAATTAGCATCAGTTAGATACACTGGGGCCGTTGGAAATGGGAACTTAGGAGTTGGGATGACCAGTGCCTGCCGATGGGTTTATCTCTTAAACTTGACTGCATCACTGGACTGGTTAGTAGTCAGGAAGTGTCAGGCTGAGGCTGACGCACAACTGCAACCCCAGCTGCGGTAATAATTACTTCGGCAGGTGGTGGACTTGTGGGGTTATGTTCGATGAATCATGAAAGCCTAATAGCCAATGTTCCCGTTAGGCCTACAGCTAGGTTTTCGTTATAGTTTTCGTTATTATTAGTTTTGACTGTTTTAGTTTCAGTTATAGTTTTTCGCATTTTCCGATAGTTTTAGTTTTTATAGTTTTAGTTTTTATTTCGTTATCGTAAGTTTTCGTTTTCATTATAATTTTAGTTAACTAAAACCTTAAGTTTCCGTTAATGAAAACAACACTGCTATACAACTAACAGTGGATTTCATCTAGTTTTTGAAAAACAAGAGTTGGAATTTGAAACATTTATGCTGTACATGGACTGTACATTAGTAGATTGTGTAGTGAGTTTCAGTGTACAGACATACTGTTTTGCAATGTGAAACTCACAAGTTTTCTTTTAGCTACATATCATCTAATCTGTCAGACAGCCATATGCACAGTGCTAATTGAGCCTGTATGCATTATTTTGAAGGTAGCAGCCAGGTTGTACCAGGTGAACAGATGACTTTCTCTTCGTATCCTGGCATTCTGATGTCTGGCGATGATTTCTATGACATCTCCTCTGGTTTGGTAAGTCACAAGACGTGACGTAGGCCACTGCAGTTGTGGGTCATCTTCATTACTTAATCCAACTAGAGGATGACAACTGCATTAATGCAGAGATGCTGCAGTCAAGGTTGAACTTGCCACTTGGACTTTTGCCATTTGAAACTGCTGTTTAATACTTGGGTTAAGCCAGGAGTTTTAATGAGGTTTGTGTGTTGTGTGACATAATTTATGTAGCCCTGCAAGAAGTGATGGAATGGACACTAGACTCTTCAAGTTCATATGTAACACAGAATTGTTAAAGACTGACTTGTACCAACTGTGTAATGCACTTTGATATCTTTTAGGTTTATGTGGTACATGAGAAATGCGGTGTTATACATTATTCAAGTTTCTGTTGCATTGAGGGCTTGTGCAATAATAGTTACAAATGACAATGACAGTGACAAAACTGTGTGGCATGGTGGCCGATTATCTAGAGCACTTGGTCTGTAATGCGTAGAGTACCGGTTTGAGCCTCGTCCCAAGCATTTACTGTGTTGGGGCCTTTAGCAAGTCCTTCACACACATTTGCTCAGTGCCACCGTTGTTCTGTTCTGTTCGTTGATCATGTGTGCATTTCTGAACTTTGGAAGGAAGGCAATATCAAATACAGTTGTAATTGTTGTATATTGTATAAAAATATTGAGGATCAATCATCTTTTAGTCAACAGGTGACATTTGGATGGCATTGCTGCAGTGGTTATAATTGGTTGATAAATTCTGAGGTCAGTAAAACTGACATTTGTTGTGCATGGTGTTCCACCATTCCTGAATACATTGCGTGACTGCTGTTGTAGGTAACCCTTGAAACAACAATTGGTAACGGCAATGCATCTCGTTGGCAATTTATTCAGCCTAAAAATTCTGTCCTTGAAGGGATTCGCAACATGGTGGCCAATCGCCTTGCGAATTCAGGAAAGCAATGGGTGGACTTCTTCAGTCAGTTCAACAGCGGCACGTAAGTCAAATCCAAGCTCACTGTTTTCTGTCCTTATCACTGATTGCTTCTCTGGATAACAAAAACTAAAATTCATTTGGCTGGGCACCAGATAGCAACTTTCAAAGCAAGAACTTGCCACCCTGGCCGATGTTATACTTTCTCTGCAGTAGTGCATGACCTTGGGGTCCTGCTAGATCAGGAGCTTACTCTTGGTGACCGGGCAATTCGGCGCCGGACAATTCGGCGCCGGACAATTCGTCGCGGACAATTCGGCGCCGGACAATTCGTCGCGGACACTTTGATACGATACGATACGTGTGCGAGCCCCCTAGAGCCCCACTAATGAGGCATAAGTAGATCACTTAATAGGTACTTTAAGACAACACTATCACGCTATCAACGATATTAATCACTCTATATAATCATAAAAAGTTGTATAAGTGTTTTCTGTCGTGCCCCACTAATGAGGCATAAGTAGATCACAACACTATTTAACCACTATATGTATTAATAAAAAGTTGTATAAGTGTTTTCTGTCCTTCATCTAACACTCAATCTAATTTAATCTAAAAAGTTAATGTTGTGGCTGCAACCGCGCAAGTAATCAATGCACGCGCGGTTTCCGTAGTCTAGAACCACACTGCGCAACCGACGATCCTGATCTCTATACTTCTTCTTCTTCAGAGGAGGATCTTCCCCTGCAATCAGACGTTCGACGCTCATTCTGTGCAAACTCTGTTCCTTTTGGAGTTTCGCTACTAGTCGCGGCAGAGTTGGATGAGCGATTTGAATGGATCTTGAAAAAGCACTGTGCCAACCTTCAGCCGCGTTGTTAGTACGAGGTTGATCTTGACAGACTGCTTCGTAGCAATCCCAGATGTCGAAGGGAAAAACAGCAGCATTTCTTCGTCGTCGCGCTCTTCTCCCAATGAAAGTATCTTCGAAGTAGTTGAGCAGTGGATCGACTTCTGGGAATGTTTCCAGGTTTATTAATTCTTCATAAGCAGCAACTTTGTCGTTGTTTGGGACGTAAGCGAGTGCTACTAGCATCCGGATGTGCATAGCATAGTCGGGTTCGTTGTTGTATTTCACAGCTTATCCCAACTCTTGGACCTTTCGCCAAATACACTGACCAAAGTGGAAATGGCAACCCTGAATCCGAGTATTGTATACACTGATGAACGAATTCATCGCACCCTTTTCAAAATCTGTTATGACAGTAACTGGTTGTAATGTTGGCTTAATCTCCGCCATTTTCTTCAACAAAGCCGTGTATGTAGCTTCCGTCTTATTACGAAGTAAAGCGAAAAAGCAAGGAATGTTGAAGCCATTACGTGTTCCATGAATGGTGTATAACTGAGTGTATTCGGATGGACTGACCTTAAAGGTGCCGTCTGCAAACCAGACCGAACATCCCGCAAGGAAGTTGAGATCTTCTTCGGCTGCAAACATGAGAAAATCGTCGTCATTTCGCAAGAACGGTTGACCATTTAACGTATTCCGAAGTTCAGGTGGAAGAATGCCGTCGACCGGAGTAGGTAGCTGGCGATATCTTCTTATGGTCCGTTTGACGGTTTCCACTTTCGGAACAGTAGCTTGAGCTGACGGATTCAAATTTCCCATAACAGACTGTACAATCGCTCTGGCGGGTTCTTCAGATTCTTCAGCACGTCTCTTGATGCTTGATCTGACTCGAGCCTTCTCCAGTTGCCCGCTAGACGCTGCGTGTGAATGTTGAGATGGCGGCTTCAATATCTCTCCATTTGCTGTATGGCAGCGCCCTTTACAAGAACGATCATAGCAACGCCAGATCTCCTTCTGTTCCTTTTTCTTCTCCAAGTGATAAATGTATCCTTCGTAGGTTAGCATTCTTTTACCTTTCTCGGACTCCAAAAATTCTACAGCCATTTCCGTGAGCGACACTTATGAGTCCTATTTTGACAAGCTGGGTCTTATATACTAATCGAAGCTGTGTTTGTTTTATGTTCAAAGAGACTGAGAGTCATGTAAATAAGAAAACTTTATGTTTGTTTAGAGACTATGTATACTCTACTTTTGTTAGCCTAAGGAGACTTGGCTTTGGAGCGCCGGAGGGCTTTGAAGTGACCAAGCAGCCAATTCTAGTTTTTAAGTTCACATGATTCTGAAGATCACAGATCGATTGTTTGGTGCCACTTGTATTCTAAGCTTATTTAAAACTGTGAAGGCAACGGGTTTGTGAAGATCAAAGAAGATCAATCAATCAATTAAGCAATCACATTTCGTTTATTAAGCTGTTAGAAAACAACTCAAATACATCAAATTGTGCTAAATATAACTTGATAGACTTTCGTTTATTGCAGATATTTCTCTCAGAGATCATCGACCCTTTACTTGCGACCCTTTACTTGCCGCGCCGAATTGTCCGGCGCCGAATTGTCCGGCGACGAATTGCCCTAGCACCTTACTCTTGCACCTTCTTGGCTGCACTTGCTACTATCAGCTGCACAAGCTTCACACTGTTGCCCACTCTCTTACCTCTGGCACCACTACTATATAGTATGCAGAACTTTATTACAGCTCGGCTTGATTACTTGTTCCTCACTTTACTATTGCCTACGTTCTCATTGTCTGACGTGCCTTGATTGAGTGCAGCCCTCTGTGGCGCGCCTTATTGGCCGAATACCAACATTTGGTCAGGTCTCTGGTTACATGCTGGAAGTCCTACATTAGCTTCCTGTCAGCCAGTGTGTAGTATACAGGGCTGTTTTCCTGGTCTGGCGGTGCTAGTTGGGCTGCGCTCCAGTTTATCTGTGGGTCCTTTGCTGCCCCGTGCTGGGAGTTCAGGGTAGCCACCACCTTCACTCTTCGGGGAAGGAGGTGCTCTTTGTGGCTTTTGCCTCACAGCCACCTTGTAGAACCGTGCTTTTTCAGTGATGGGCCAACAGCATAGAAGAGGCTATCCCTGAAGCTGCGCCTGTTCCCCAGAACTCCCTATGATACATTCTACACTAGATTGAAAACTGTCCTGTTCGGCCATGCTGGAGTCGGGAAGCACCTCTGAGTAGCCCCCTGGAAGAGGTGCTATATAAATACCCAAATGAATGAATGAAAGTAGGCTTATGGAATTTCTAAAAAATTTGAAAATTAACATATTACTGAAAATTAATCTGAGTTAATACATATGATCTAAGTCTTAGACTGACCAGAATTAACAAAGTTTGAAAATAAAAAGAATTGAGTTAAATGGGAAATTGCATAGTTAATGGACTGAGTTTGTTAGTGCAGTTTCCAACACAAACTGTAACTTATTACTAGCTGCAAACTTGTTTCATGTTTACTGGCCAACCTTCTATGTTAGAAAAAGTAATATATATTGTTAAGTAGTTGCTTATTTATTGATCATTATTTGAAGTCATAAGTTACTTGAGGTCTCAACTGAAGTGGATTGAAGCTGATTAAACTGAAGCTACTTCACAGGATGAACATCAGAGGGATCGGCTATCTTACCCTTCTTCACCCTTTCAGAAATCATACCCTTCCAGGAAATGGTGTTTTAATTTAATAGAAGCTGAAGATTCCGCCTGGTTAACTTAACTTTTGCTTAAACCCAACCCTGGCTGTATTCCAGTAATATGTATAATTCCAGAGACTGTGAGAGTATCACGTAAGTCAGTGGGTTTTTGTTGATTGTTTCAGCTATAACAATCAGTGGATGGTTGTTGATTACAAGAAGTTCACTCCTGATTCTTCTTCACTCAGTGATGGACTCCTATATGTGCTGGAACAGATTCCGTAAGCACTACCATTGTATAAGCATATCTGTACTAATCGTTAGCAGAGGCGCGTTTACGCATAGGCGCACTAGGTGCGCGCCTAGGGCCCCAAATCTTGGAGGGCTCCAAATGAATGAAAATTTCTTTCAATTATAAAAAAAATAACATTTTTGAATTATTTTAAATATAACCTATTTTCTATTTGTTTACAGTTTAGCGTTCACTTAAAAGTATATTATTGTACTTTATAATTGTTTTGTTCATTTGAGCTAATAATTCATTTTTGTGCAATTGTGCAAAAATATCATCAAGTTCAGAAGGCCCCAAAAATGTTTGCGCCTAGGGCCCCGTTTTCAATAAACGCACTTCGGGTCATTTGCACGAGTACCAGTTTGTCAGTGTATTTCTTGTGCCTCTTGTTGTGAGGTCTGAATCTTTGTTTAGCTCATGAAAATGCTTTCTAGCATATCCAGAGCATTTTTGTTATTTGTAATGTGTTTCAAACATGCAAATGACATTTTTGTAACACTCGTGTACAGCGGCGTAACTTTGGTCTAAAAAGTGGGGGTACCATTTCTTACATACACGAAGCAAGGCGGAGACTGCGATCTCTGGGAAGGCTTAATAATAA
The DNA here is from genome assembly GCA_963556255.1 of Allolobophora icterica. Taxonomy (NCBI): domain Eukaryota; kingdom Metazoa; phylum Annelida; class Clitellata; order Crassiclitellata; family Lumbricidae; genus Allolobophora; species Allolobophora icterica. The sequence goes on along the minus strand of OY744607.1, from coordinate 34,026,883 downwards.
AATATTGATTGGCATTGTTTAAAAAGTGGGAGTACGGTACCTCTCAGTCCAAAAAGTGGGGGTACAGGTTCCCCTCGTACCCCCCACAAATTACACCTATGCTCGTGTACTCTATACGTCACATAAGAAATAAGGAGCAGAATTTGAGTTCATAATGTTATTTAGAACATGGATGATATAATTAAATATTTTCTGTAAAGTGCTAAGTACTTATTATTTATATAGCTTAAATACAAAACTTGTCATTGGCGCTATAGAAGCTCACCAGTAGGCAATAATGCAATACAGGTTTTCATTACTTGTCAACATCTCACGGACTATTAAGAAAAAGAATCATGTTCTAACCATGTTCAGCTGGCTGTAGCTGGGTGTAGAAGTGCAAAGCTCATTGAGTTTCCAATCTTGGTTAGAATCCTGGAAGCTGGACCAGTGGAGCAAATTTGTTCTTGGTGGTTATAGGGCAGATGATGAATTGGTGTTATTTCTTTTGCAGAGGTATGATTATGTCAGGTGATAGGACGGATATACTTCGAAAACAGAGTTACTGGCCTAGTTACAACTGCCCGTAAGTAATATATATTTGTGTTTATGTATATTCGTATTTATTGACAAGTTCACTGACAAACCACAGTTGAAACATATGACAGTACAATTATCAAGATCTTATAGAACCCATGTCTTGGCAGCTTGTCAGGCACCTACTCATTTTACAGCTGCCTCCTAGGGGGTGGAAGGCTGAGTCGACCTATAGGGAGCTTACAGGCGTCAATCTGCGTCTTTCAAGATCTTATGTTCTTCGAGCGAGAGCGTTACCATTCATCTACCTATCTATCTATTCATGTAATAACTAAATTTAGTGTCAATTTATTTTTGACTTTATCTTTTCTTTATGTATTTAAAGACGGATTAGGTTTCCTGAAGCTTCTAAACTTTCCAAAAGCAACTTTTTGCTATGTTATACATATGATTAAATAATATATTTGGCAACAAATTTTCATATTTAAGTCATGGTAGATCATAGCACTCATGACAAGCATGAAATTCATGAAATTTTTGTGAGCAAATTAGCCAAGAGATCTGCTATATCATTACAGGTTTTCAAGTTGCTTTTTCATTTTAGTTCTTTTCCTGAGATATTCAATGCAAGTGGAGGACAAGAAATGGTTGCTAAATTTGGCGATTGGTTCAGCTATGAGAATACACCGAGAGCAAAAATCTTCCGAAGAGACCACAGCCGAGTTACAGATATTGAGTCAATGACACGCCTTATGAGGTTTGTAGTGCCAATGTTTCACTTGCTACTTTATGTTCAAAATGTCATATTTTTATTTTGTCATCTAGCATTATGCGTTCAGTACAAAACTCACACAAAAGTCAAGGAAATTACATTTTACTTTGTCATAATGAAATGTGCACTTCATTAACACACTATTTTAGTCAACTTTGTTGCGTAAATGAACATGTAAAATTTCTGAAGACAATTGAACGGCACACTGAATCACCTTGCAGTGCAAAACTATGTTACAATACATTATGGCTGACCTTTCTATTTTTTTAGGGTTAATACTGAAGTCTTTAAGCAAACTTATGTGCTTTGATGATTTATCTTTTGTCTTGCAGGTACAATGACTTTACCCACGATCCTCTTTCTGCCTGCAATTGTACTCCTCCATACAGTGCAGAGAATGCAATTTCTGCTCGTTGTGATCTGAATCCCATCAACGGAACTTATCCTTTTGGTGCCCTGGGACATCGACCACATGGGGGCACTGACATGAAGGTCAGGATTTCATGTGCTTTCACGAAACTAGTTACTAAGTCTCTAACAGTGCTCCAAAGCAAAGGAAAGTCAGATGATGGATATGTATTTAGAGATCTCCCCATGTAGCAGCTACTCTTTCTTTTACAGTTAAGTTGTAACAAGTATGTCCAAAAAGATTATACTTGCATACAATGTTGCTTTGGTATATCAAAATTTGGCATTTCAACTTGCAGCTGTATCAAATAACAGTCAATGGCCGGCCGTAACCAATGCAAACACTATGCATCACTACATCTTGGCTTCTTGCAAATATATTGTGGGGCATGGTGGCTCAGTGGTAAGTTCGACGCCTTGTGACCGGAGGGTTGCAGGTTCGAATCCCACTCTAGCCGCTGCGTACGGACCTTGGGCAAGTCCTTCACTCGCAATTGTTCGTGGCGCTTCGGCGTGAAAATTCCGGCACAGTATCAAATGCTGTAGTCGGGAGCGCCTCTGAGTAGTAGTTGACTTCAAGAGGCGCTACAGAAATATCCGGAATAAATAAATAAATAAATTTATCCTTGGTTTAGATTCAGATTTACGGATTTTTGCATGCATGACAAGTGCTTTAAATAATTAAATAAATATTTGAACAACTGTTGTTTTAAAACTTGGAATGATTGCTTTGTTTTGATGTTCAGATGACTTCATCTGGGATGGTCCGTGATCTTGAGTTTGTGGCAATCAGTGGACCAACATATGACAGTGTGCCACCATTCCAGTGGAGCAAGTCAGATTATGTATCGACCGTTCGCCACAGAGGACAACCAGATCTCTGGCTGTTCAAACCGGTTCAGCACAAGTGGAAACAGTGATTTCATTTTGTCTCAATGTCCGATCCAAATAACTTTTACCTGTAGTTTGTGCTTTACAATTACTTATTGCACAACCAATTAAAATATGTGTATATTAGGTGGTTTCTGTGATCGGAAGAGTTCTGTGTGCATGTGATAAGCCTTGATCTATCTCTTCTTTTGCAAAGGATATGCGTATTTTTACAAGTAGACAAACTACTAAAATATGTCAGTATAAAAAATGAATACAACCAGACATGATTTTTTCAAATTTACAAGTGACTTCCTGAAAGAACTCAGGGAAAATGTTTTACTTGGTAACCTTATTTGTGATATTGTCTGGGTTTCAAATCTGTTTTTGGCAAACATTTACAAACTGTTCATGTTGTTGCACCAGCTTTCTCTGATTAATGTTAGCAGGTGTTATTTGAATGGCAATACATTGAAGACTCATTATATCACAGTCATAACACAAATTCTAATATTACAAGGTAGGGCTATTTTGGATCCCATGATTAATTTGCCTGTAGGAAATAATTATACTTGTTACAACACTATCTTGCTGTGAGGCAGGTCTTGATGTGGCTCTTAAATAGTGTTATAATGAGTTTCTCGTATATCTACATATAGACAATGTATAATGGAATCTAAGATTATATGTGGATGCTTGACTGTAAGGATTACTTGTAATCACAAGTTCTATGCGTGGCTGAAGTACAGGATAGCAAATTCTGCATTATATGCTGAGATGAAGAGCCACAAAGTTGTAATTAATGCATCAAATATACATTAAATGTTAACATATATTGAATTACCAAATTAGTAAGCTATATTTAATTTTATAATAGTTTTGTTGAAATAAAATCTTTTATAGCATTTCTAAAGTGTATTACTGTGTTAATAAATATTAATGATCAGTAATTTGATGTTTGTAATGCTGACACTTACATAAGCCATTGGCCCATTGTCTCTGTCTCTGTCTCTCCACACATACACATGCACACACACACACACACATGCACACACACATGCACACACACACACACACACACACACACACACACACACACAAGTTGGTTGGTTGCATCTTGATGCTTATGAACTGAGGTTAAAGTTTAAGCTGTCTGATCCAAGATGATAGCTACAGGGCTGTAGTGGTAAAATTAGAGGTGAGTATACGCTACCGGTTACTTTTTCGAAACAAATTAGAGGTGAGTATACGCTAATGTATTTTGTGAGTATACGCTACAGTATTTTAATGTAAATAAATATAAATATTTTGTGAGATGAGTATACGGTCTCTAGAGGTAAGTATACGCTGTATACCCGCGTATACCCTCGACTACAGCCCTGGATAGCTACCAAGTTGCACAGAATACCTGTTATGTCATCTACAGAAATTTAGTTCATATAGCATACAATGCTCATGAATAAGCTGGTGCCCTGCATTTAGCTTTAGAGTAGCACTAATTTTGAGTTTACGATTATGATTTACAGTGTTATACCGATGTGTGAGAAGAAGTTTGCGCTTGATCACCAAGCTATTATCATATGCAATTCGTATGTAGTTCTGCGGCTCTGCCCAAATTAATTGATAAGAAATGTATCGATCTGAATGATTATTAAGCTTTAAACTGGACACAAAAATGTGTCTTGATCATAATGTTGAAGAGAAAAGGCATCAAATGTATGGAACAGGCAGGGTAGTTGATCATAACACCAATTTTCAAACCACACAAGGATCAATTTAGACCATGCCACAGGGACAGTTACTGTGCCGAAAGAGCTAATTATTTAGGATTCTTCTACAACTCGGTCTGCCTTAGTAACCCATGTACTATAGATACATTTAGGCCTTTTTTCCAAACCACACCTGCCTCTTACAAGCCATCTGCGTTTGACATGGTTGACCATGAGATCCTGCTTCAGCAACTGGAACTGTCCTGAGGCCTCTCTTCTTTGGTTTGAGTTATACCTCTCTGACTGCTCACAGTTGGTTGTCCTTGGTTAAACCAGGACTTGATAGGAATATGTCGAATTTGGCGTTCCCCAGGGCCTGGTGCTCGGTCCCATCCTATACATCATCTTTACTGCTGATATCCCGTCTCTATTTACTAAACATGGGGCAGTGGCCATTTTATGCTGATGATGCTTTGGCTTTTGTACATGGTCTGTCATCTGATCAACTCTCCCTTGTTTGCTCCATTGACCATCTTGTCTCTGACCTTCACTACTGGATGTCGACTAACATTCTCTTCAACATTACGATCTCTGCCTCAACAATGCTAAGACTCGAGCAACTGATCTGGTTTAGGGACTAGGCAACAGCTTGCTAAACGCGACTTTCTATTGCTGACTGAGAAATTCCTTGCTTATACCTACTCTTCCACCGTCCGCGACTTAACTTGGGTGTCACGCTTGACTGCTTCCTCACGTTCAACATGACCCGCTCCTGCTTCTTTCAACTGAGGCGTCTCAGGGCCATCAGTCTCACCTTCTGTCTTTCTATGAGTATAATGCTCATTGTTCTTTAGCTAGCTATTCTATGACATTACAAATGTTGAAACGTCACAGCCTTGTCTTTTTTTCACAACAAATAATTATATTAAAGTAACTACATAGTATTATTATTTTAAAACCAACAATGAATAAATGGTTGAAAAAACAACCGCTTAAAAGAAAGCCAGAACCTCTCAGCGCAACTGTTAGCACTGAATCTACCGCGACGCCAGAGTAGGTCTACTGTAGACTGACGATGATGACGGCTTCCGATCAAGAATAAATACAGAACAATGCTTCAACTCGAACCAGATTTGCGTTTGAAATTGACAAATATTAAACCAGATATTGTAAATCTACTCGTAGAAACATTATTTTACCTTTTTGTAGATATGCTTTCATTCTTAAAATTAGGTTATATATTAATTTTTATTTAAATTTGTGTCTACCTACGGTCCTACAATGAAAGGGGACTTCGCGCTCGCTTGTTATTGCTGGTGGTACGCCAACATTCGATTTGTTACTTGCTGGTACAATAAAAATAAAGTTTCAGAACCTCTGGTTTAGAACGCAGTCGCCAGCAGTTTGGCGCTAAACGATTCAATGGCATTTACGTCGATGCAGTGCAATAACCATCGATGTATATTACAAAATATTAAATATATATATATATATATATATATATATATACATATATATATATATATATTTATGCTAATGGCGCATGCGCATTGTAGTTCAAAGTACACGAATGTAAACATGGACGAACAACTGCTTCTGAAATAAATCATTGACGACGTCTCGTGTAGATTTATTCGTAGTTCTTCCGTTATTTTGAGGTAATTTTCACTTTAGTCGTAGTTAGTGTACACGGCAAGCTTTTCGTATTTCAACTGTGCGTTTCTCAAATAGGCAGACTAACTGTCGAAAGTTGAGAGGGTTAAATTAGAATTTTGTCTGGTCTTCTGTGAATAGACAGAGATGACCAGATGACTGGTACTGGCCGGAGGACACGAGAAACAAGTTGGGGTCAGGGAACTATGCCTGATGCCAGTTCCATGAAGTCATTTTTAAGGATGCTTATGTGGATAAATTCTTCTGAAATTGATATTTTTAGCATTTGAAATTATCAAAACCACAACACTGGACCTTATATGGTGTGGCACCTTTCAAATGTGCAGCGGTGAGAAGGACCTTACCAGTTGAATTCATTGAAAATGAGCAGGGTCGAGGCCATACGGTCGCTATAGAAGAACATTTACATTTACCTACAAATCTGAATTTGTATTTCTGCTATAAGTCGTATACTGAAGCATTACTAAATTCAAATTAAATGAGTAGGATATAATAACAGGGCCGGTCAACATGGATTTACTGGAGGTCATTCATGTTAAGAGTTCTTTGAAGAGGCCTGTGAAGGATAGATGAGGGAAATTCTGTGGATGTAGTTTTAAGTACATTTTGCCATGGCATTTAATTAAGTACCTCATGTAACGCTGGCCAAAATTTTGCATGCATGCAGGTTAGAGGGCAGGTGATAGAATGGATTCAAAGCTGGCTATCAGGCAGAAGGCAATTGGTGGGCATAGAGACGCATAGTGAATCCTCGAATGCCGAATTCCTGAACGGGTATTCCCCGAAACTATTTTGTAAAGAAAAACTGTATCCTGAAAATGTGCATAGCATATCCCCAAAATTCGAAACCCTGAACGGGTATTTCTGCCAGATCTCCTAAACTATTTTGTACCAAAAAGCCATATTCCTGAAAATGGTCTTGTGTGTCAGATCCCTTATATAATATTCCGTATCTAAAATTTCTAAGTTCACATAATGAAGGAAAAGTCATGTTTCTGGAAGACTACCAAAGAAGAATGTTGAAATGCCAAAGGACTGGCAGACAGTGATATTTTCGTTAACGAAAACTAAAATTAGAAGTAAAAATAAATGATTTCGTTAACGAAAACTAGAAGTAAAAGTAGGAATTATTTCAGCAGAAAGAACGAAATTAAGAATTGAATTAGGAATTATTTGCCGAACTAAAATTATGAACGAAATTAGGAATTATTTTCAGAAGTAAAATCATTTTACTTCTTGTGGCGCTTAAGTTGAGACGAAGGCGAGTACCGGTAAAATGCACACGCTCCAAACAAAATCCACTGGAAAACTTCGGTTGCGCTGCGCATACCATTTATATTATTGGGTCTTCGTTGTCTAATAATTGTCCCCACTTAATTGCATACCAACGAACTCAGTTTCATACGCCATTTTTTGGGTTTGATCGTTAAATTGTAAAATTACGAGTTTATCGAGAATGTTGACCAGAAGGAAGCGAGATAGCCCAATAATTATTTTGGGTTTATCATTTCGGTGAAACTAGGGCCGACATGTGCAGGCAGATCTACATGACAAGTAGGCCTACTAAACGGGGAAAATGATGGAATTTGTGGAACAGTACTAGGCCTAGCTGGAGAAATACAAGCAATATAAGTCTTGGAAGGTGGATAGATGAATGGTAACACGCTGGCATAGCCTAAGAGCATTGTAGATCTTGCCGACTGACTCGAATGAATTCCATCAGCGACTGCACAGCGTTTTGGATATGGTTGTCCACACAGTAGGGCCTACCCGGTTTCGCTGATACTAGATAACTCTTCGTTTCGTATTAGGATAACCACACGACTCAAAATTCAAATTACCAGCATTGTTAGACCAAAGCTTTACCCCTTGTTTTACTTCAAACAGTTTTTTCTTTCTCGAGACAGGTTTGGTGTGCTTCTCTCTGCAAGCGTTGCATATGTACTTTTACAGCACGGAAATTAACAATTATTTGGAAAACTAAAATAAGAAGTAAAATTATTTGAGAACTAAAATAGGAATTAGAAGTAAAATTATTTGAGAAGTAAAATTAGAATTAGAAGTAAAATTGAAGAGCTCAGAACTGAATTAGAACTGAATTAGGAATTATTTTTAGAAGTAAAATATCACTGCTGGCAGATACTCTTTAATTTGGAAAAGTGCTCAATCATGAATAAGGAGAAGGTTTTGTATGATATGAGGGTGGTGTAAGGTATTGAAATGATGAATAAGTTGAAGGGAAAACAGTTTTTTTATGAAATGGGGTGTAAGATACTGAAATGACAAATAAGGGGAAGGGAAAAACAGTTTTTTATTAAATGGGGTGTAAGGTATTGAAAGTGACTTGGGAGTGATTATGAATAAGAATGCAAAACCAATTCATAACAATGTGCTGAAGCATCAAAAAGGCTAACTCAGCCTCAGAGAACAATAGTTATCAGGGACAAAATTATAATAAAAATCACTTGCTGGAATGCAGCATCCTGGTATTGAAACATGATGCAGAACAACTGGATAAAGTGCAACTAAGCACTGCCCAAATGATTTTGGGTGACAAGGATCTTGGCTTTGAAGATAGTTTGAAAGTCATGGGCTAACCACTTTGGAGAGGAGGAGCAGAGGAGACCAGGTTGAAGCTTATTAGATTATCACTGGAAAGCAGGCAGTGCAGTGGGAGTGGTTATTTGAATTAGCACCAAACAAGATGCTCCGAGATCACGGATATAAATTATTTAAGAAACCGAAAGGAATGTAAGAACAAAAATGTTTCAGTCATGAAATTGTAGATTCATGGAGTGCTTTGGAATATAGTATTGTCTCAGTAGACAGTACCACATTTAAAAAAAAAATGTAGGAAGGATAGGCTATTAAGTAATCCAGGTCAACCAGCAGTTGTCCTAATGGAGATTGCTTGTTTTCTGAACCACTTCAAACCCCTGTTATGTTATGCTAAATTTACACAATGAAGCCATCAACCTAAACTTGATAATGGCCTCTGTAGTATGAATGTCATAAAGTTGCTGTGTGCAGTGCAGGAAATGTGACATCATATGCAGGCAATAAAATCTGAGTGAAGTATCCTTGAGTGACTTAAAGACAGTTTACACTTCTAAGTCTTCTGACCTCTTGGTCACAATATACAATGTTTACTTTAGGATTTTTATGTAAATGATCACTAGATGTTTTATTTACAACACCATAATTTGCTAAAATATCAACTTTGATTGTGGCTATGATGCACGTACCATATTAGCCTAGAACCATAATTTAACAGCCATTTCGATCAGAGTTTCAGTAGTCTATTAGCGTTTAATACTTTTAGTCACGAGTTTGGTGGATGATTATTTTTGTTTGATAACTGATTCAACTCCATGGTCAAGGTGTCAGTCTCTTGATATATTTGGTTTGAAGGTCTCCTCGACCAGAGAGGAGCTCTTGGTCCCATGTACTCGTTCTTCTACTGGGCAGCGCTGAGCTTTCTCTGTCGTGGGTCCCTCCACTTGGCATGGGCTCCCACGGGAACTGCGATTACTACCTCTGAATAATTTGCCTGCGTTTAATAAATCACTTAAGTCTTTCTTTTTTAGCCGTGGCTGGACTGGGAGCGCTCCTGAGTAGGTATCTTGAAGGGGCGCTATATAAATTTTCAGAATGAATGAATGAATGCATGGGCTGATTGTCATAAAGTGTGAGACAAAAGAGGACCCAAGTAGGGGACCTTTTCTATGTACTCTGTCTGATAACCTCCTTTGTTTTCTGTGCTCAACTGATAGAGGTAATCTTTTCATACTTTGACGCAGACTTTCTGTGATGCAACACAAGCCTTTTGCTGTGTTCCTTTGTTATATGTTATATGGGATCAAGGCTGTTCAGAACATATATAACGCAAACACTTGTGTATGTATATAAATATGGGACCTATATTAGGACTGTCGTGGGTAGCAGAAAGATGTATACGGTTGTACACCAATATGCGGATAGCAATTGGTTCAATATTCTTATCTTATCCTTTGTTGCTTTGATCTTTTGTTGATCGTTTGCTGTGGATTAATCTTCCTCAGAAGTTCCTCTTAATATTTATGCTCAGGTTACTGAGTCAGGCAGGAGTGTTGCAGATCACTGTGTTAGGACTTACTGTACTTATTTTTGTGAGACTCTTTTACTGTGAGAGGTGTGCTGGATAAAGCTGCTAAACCTGTAGTCATGTTAAGAGATGGGCAACTGATGCAACTGGCATAGTTTCAAATGAGGCAATAGAATGGGAATGGAGGTGGAAAGTAGCCAAAGCGCAGTGTCATGAAATGGAGGCAGAATTGGCTTCCAGGGACGGCCTAAAAATCTTATTAGACAGATTGGAGAAGGGGCAACTTTAGGCAAGATTGTTTTTGTCTTTGTATTTACTTGTTGAAAGTGACTTGCACTGTATCTGATCTGGGATTGACAAAGACTAATTCTGGTCTTTTTCGTAATTCTCAGTGATTTTTTGTTAAAATAGAAGGACTGTGCTTTCTTCAGGTACCAATTTATCTATGAAAAGAGAAGGTATCTCAACACATACGTCCATTAAGCCATGTGCTAACATTCTGCTTTAAGTGGTTGATTGCTAATGCATCAGGCTTTCACCTCTCTGACCTGGGTTTGGATTCCTGCACATCATATAGAATGACAGTTTACTGCAAAGCCTCAAAACTCATTAGGAAAATACTGTTGTGTTATTACTGTCAGTCAGAATATCTTGTAATCTAAAACCACACCTCTGAGGAGTGATTTTTGTAGACGAATGTACCGGTAATAGCATTGTGACCTCCGTGGGCGTCCGGTGGGGGGGGGAGGGTAGGTGCCCCCCTGGAATTTGCACATATTTAAAAAAAATTAAATCTTTTGATTATTATGATAATTACAACAGTCCCGACATGATTTACAATGCGAGAACACACTTAATTATTTAGGTAAAGTCCTTGACCATTATTTATTTTTAAAGTTGTCACATGTTCTGTGTTCATGAACAGCTATTTTATGCAAAAACTTCATTTTGCTCCCCATAAAAAAATGTTGCGCCCCATAAAATTCCTGCAGACGCCCATGGTGACCTCCTTATCATATCTTGTGAAGAAAATTAATACCCCAGAATAATCATAAAGATGGCTGGTTAGTGTGCATGTATGCAGGGCCTAAACTAGTGTGTTTTCTGACGCAAAATGTGCAGTTGACATTGCTGAGTGTGCAGTTGACTTGTCTAGAGTTTGTAGTATGAATTTTTGAGAGATTAGCTCTACAGTCAACTACACGATTTCATTCTAATACCTGAAATTATTTAACAGTTCAAGTACAGTCTGACAGTTTGAGGAAGAGTGTGCAGTTGACATTTCTGAGCATTTTAGGCACTGCATGTATGGGGTGCATTTGTAGTGGTGGTGTCTTTGATGAAAGATGACTACCAGCCAGAAGAGGAAAAGGAAAGCTCCCTCATCTCCACCAGTCAGAGTCGTTGGAAATCGAGGGAAAAATGACGGCTGCTGCAGCATCTCCTTCCTTAAGAACCTTCTGTACATCTTCAATTTCATCCTTCTGGTTTGTTTACTGTTTTCTAATGAGTCAGAGATACATGTAATATTCAGGCTTAATTACCAGCCTCAGTTAGACCTATTTGTGGTATATACCGTATGTATATGTATCTGTATGTGTCTGTATCTGTATGTGTCTGTATCTGTATGTGTCTGTATCTGTATGTGTCATAACTGTATGACACATACAGATGTGTCTTTATCTGTATGTGTCTGTATCAGATCTGTATGTGTCTGTATCTGTATGTGTCTTTATCTGTATTTGTCTGTATCTGTATGTGTCTGTATCTGTATGTGTCTGTATAGGCATGTGTCTGTATGTGTCTGTATGTGTCTGTATGTGTCTGGATCAGTATGTGTCTGTATCTGTTTGTGTCTGTATCTGTATGTGTCTGTATCTGTTTGTGTCTGTATCTGTATGTGTCTGTATCTGTATGTGTCTGTATAGGCATGTGTCTGTATGTGTCTGTATCTGTATGTTTCTGTATCTGTGTGTATGCATCTGGTTATGTGTACAATTCATTTTCAAGAATCTCACAAATGTATATTGATTTGTACATGTATGTATTTGAAATTAGCATTCAATCTGTCAAGGACCTCTCAAAAGACTCTGAATATGGCTGTCTGATCATGAAAACCTAGCTGATAAAAGCATAAAACAAAGGAATTCGCCCTCCATGTGAACTTTGATGTCATAAGGGTATTTGTCGTTGCACTAACACTGAGCCAACAATGAGTATGTTGCCATGAATAGTTGACCCTAAGAGTGAAAGTGGACCTAGTTCTACTTCTAGTAGTGCGTTTACCAGTAGACACACAGACATCAACAATATTGAATTATAAATATGTGTAAGGTTCACTTTCCAAAGTTATGAACATTCTCTGAAAACCTGTTCTGTTTTTGAAGATATTATTCAAGAATGCCACCACATCATTTGTTGATGCTGTAGATTTCTAAATGTATGTATTGTACAGCGTTTCAGCCAATAAACGGTATTGTGGTGTACTGTGACTTGCTGGTGGATCATGCATCTTGTAATGCACTGCAGGCTTAACCCTCATAATGATCACTGCTATGAATTCAAGTCTGGGGCTCCTGTATGCACAACTGTCTAGTACCATCAATTGTTGCCTTGTGGCTAGACCGTCATGTTGAATCAAAATAGAAAGAGTTATTAATTGTATATTGAGGTACTTAAAATGCCCTATATCAAGTATTGTGATTCATATATAGACCAGTACAGGCTTATTTGCAAAATGAGGTAAACTCAAATGATAAACTGTAGAAACAACCCTAACTAAAGGTGGTAAGCTGGTGACTCTTCATAAGCAAATGTATATTAAGGCATTAATGATGTTGATAGATTGTTTCATCCTACTGTTTATTTATTAAACAAGGAGGGCTTATATAAGCTAATACAGTGTAATCAATTTAAAAGGTGTACTTGTTAAATATGCATGATGGTCTATGTTTAGCAACTACTTTCATGAATATATTGCAAGGTGGATGCAATAAGCTCCCTAGAGCTTTATTCCTTTGCTAGTCCCCATCCTTTAGTTTTGTATCAAATAGTAACAGTAATTCTTTACTGAATGTCAAACAGTTTGTGACCACAATCATTACTGTTCATCATTTGGTATGTTTTTGACGTGTGTATACATTGACTGAAACTCTGTGTTTGCTTTGAGTAAAATCGAAACTAATTAGTGTAATGATGTCTGAGAATACCTACAGAAATTGAAAGGAATAGATATGACTTGTATTGTATACATGTATTCAAATGCTGAATATTTTGTTAATTTGGGTAAAATGCCTATACAAAATGACTGTATATTACACAGTTGGATAACTATTATGAGTTGCAGCCTGACAGTAGCTTTCCAGGTCAGACTTTTGACAGCTGGCCATTGAGAGTCTGATTGATTGACTGCTTGGCATAATTTCTGTAAATGTGTTATCATGTTAGAACATCCTGGTTGCAGATCGTATATTTCAGAGCGGACTAAGTTCATACCTGCGTTTTCCTAACCGATGCTTATATGTAGAATTGTAGAGAGAATAATTTGATGACTTGGTAGTGGCATTGGCAGTGATGTTGGTGGTGTTGGTGGTGGTGGTGGTGGTGGTGGCGGCGGCGGCGGCGGCGGCGGCATTGGCAGTGATGTTGGTGGCATTGGCAGTGATGTTGGTAAACAGTATTACAAAGAACATGATGATAATGATTTAATAATTATTGAAGAAATTATGATAGTGATCATGATGACCTGTTGCAGATCAGCTGAAAAATCTTTCAAACCCAGATACCAAATTTCTGAGGACTTTCTATAAGTCTGGGTTCAGGAGTTTGTTGCCTCTACCTGTTTCCCTTTAGCCACTTGTCTAAAAGCTTCTGTGATTGCTGATCCACTTTGGAAGCAATTCTGATCATGCTTATCTAAGAAATCTTCTGCTGAGTTAGACCATTAAGAACTGCTGTTCGAAGTCTTACTGTTTTGAATATAGTGTTGCCTTGTGTTTGTTGTTGTTGTTTGTAGTTGTCTGGTATAGCTATCCTTGGCATTGGGATCTGGACTATATTTGCAAAGTCCTCATTTGTCAGTCTCCTGACAACGAGTTGCTATCAGGCAACCACATATCTACTCATTGCAACCGGGAGCTTGATTGTCTTCTTGGTCGTTGTACTTGGGTGCTGTGGTGTGTGGAAGGAGAACACTGCCTGTCTTAATGTGGTAGGTACACATTCAACCCTCAAGACTGTATGTTGATAATTATCAGTGTAATGTAGCGTTAAGTAATACATAACTGATGTGATATGATTCAACAAGTGTCTGCACCAAGGTGTTCCCATGGCAACAGAAAATTAGTCCTATTCTGATTCCTTCTTGTCTCCGTATCCAAACACCATCCGCTGTCTGATCATCCATGTCTACCTGCCTGTTCTGTGGATTGCAACCCAGATCTCAATGTGACCTTCCCTGCCTCACTGATTTTGATTTGACTGAGCGCCTTTGGGTGAGTTTGTTCCTGTGACTTAGCTTTTCTGAAGAAACCTGTATATTTTGATAATCTGATTACATAAATAACATAGTGTACAGGTTGAAAGAAAATATGTGAGCTTGCACGCAAATGAGTGATGAAACAGCATGCGAGGTCACTGCTGTTGTCTTACTTCTCCATTGCAGTTGTCTTTTACTATATTTTGTTACCTTCTATCTGTCCAGACACTGCAGTTGTTGTAGCATATATTGCATAGAGAGCCTGTTATGAAATTCTGAGGCACTTTCTTCTATAAGTGTTCTGCTGTGACTGTGAGTTATAATCTGCTTTCTGCTTAAGTGTTTTCCTCTGGCTTCTACTCGTACAAGTGTTTGCATTATTATCATCATGTGCTGTTCAGTGTAATGCAGGCTACGGCAGTCTATAGTTAAGTCTGATTAGACTAAATTTGTCTAGAGGTAGGCAACACTGGATGTGTGTTTTGACAACTGTCATTTAAATTGTCTAATAGCTTTCTAATATTCAGTTGACCAGTGTCGCTGTTTACCAGACATAATATGAAGCAATGTGAGCTTGTTATAAAGTGATGAATTAAAATAAAACTAACCAGTTAGAACTGAATAGAAGAAAGGAAGGAGATTTTGTAAGGGCATTGGATTTAGCTTTTGGTAATGGAAGTTCATAGCTCAAAGTTTTGCCGTGCAATTGTTCTTCTAGTATTGAAAGATGTTTAAAGAAGACTTAAATAACCTGGAGTATGTAGTTATAGTATATGGCATTTGAGCAACATAGAATCATCTGGAAAAGCTGAGGTAGTAATCAAACTCAGTTGTAGATAAGATTGTGTCCGCTTTGCTGAATGTAGGTCAGACTGTGTACCTTGTACAGGAGCATTGTTTAATAATGACTTTGACCACATCTTGTTAGTACATGTAACAATGGGATCCCTGTAATATATTGTATTTTTATGTTAAATACACATTTATTTGTAATTATGCATTTATCATCATTTTACAGCCACTTTTAACTATGATTGATATGATGGGAAAATTGAGTTTATGTAGAAGTTAAGTGCTGGGCTTTTGCCAGCATCCTTGTGAATAATTACAGGTTGTCATGTTCTAACATGAATCAGTATTTGATTGTCAGTTTGTCATTTCCTCTGCTCATATTAGTTTCTCCTGTTCACGCTGTTGATCATTTTATTGTTAACATTTATTAACTGTATTCTTTGATCACTCCAGTTTCAAACATGAATTCTGTTCCTGTCTTTGTGGCTTACCGTCAGACACAGTTTACTCTAATTATTTCTACTGTGGCTGAAAGGCTATAGTTGGCTGTCCCATAGTAATTATAATTGTAATTACAAATTTATGTAGCTCCACTTCAAGGGAAACTAATCAGGGCACTTAGTAACGTCGAAGTAGATACTAACTTTTAACAGTCTCTCAATGAGACACTGATGTTTTTCTTGAGTTTGTTATTTGTTTGTATCCATAACCATTCAGGTTATAATAGGTTTGTATCATAATTCATTATTGTTTTACAACAGGTAGAGTTTCACTGTAAGTCTGTTGAAATATGTAATTGGACACTTGAAGCATGTTGATACCGTGCACCTCATTTAGTCTATCTTGGTTGTATGCTCTTACTTGCCTTATGGAAGTTTTGACCAACTGATCTTTTGCTGAAAGCTCATTTCTATCATTCTTAAAAACTGCCATAGTCACACTTTTATTGGTAGCTACTTAAAAACTTGACCTGCAACCAACAGCCTTTTGAAATTTATGTCTTTCAAATGTGTACATAATTCATATTTACAAAGCCTTGAGGAAAAGTCATTGTTAATGTTTGTTTGTAGATAACTGGTATAGTCATTTTAATTGTGACTGTAGCATTGTAGGCATGTACATGGCAAAATATCTTAAACTGTTTAATTTATTCAAGATTAATGACCAAAAGTATAATCATTTTAGGACAATTTACTGGGCATCAGTTGGAGAACCAAAAGGGAACTGTAGTGGTTTGCCATCAATTTTCTAAGAACTCCTTATTTACAGCTTATTTACTGTTGTTATGTTAATGGTTTGTAATCTTGTGTCATGTATATATGGCAATCTGTACTATTCTGACTTCATGTACGAGTACACATTGCTTTGAAATTGTCTAGTTACATTGCATACATTACAATACAATGGATTCCTAAAATTACATGTTCATTTATAACTGTGCCTGACATAATCTGGCCCAAGTCAGAAATATCATTATGGAAGAAATGCTATCAGAAGTTGCCTATAAGTAAAATAAGGCAGAAAGAGTTCTGTGCATAATTTTCACAGTGATACTAAATGTATCGCTCAAAAGATCTTGTTAAATTCAGACTGTGTGACTAATTTGCATGTAGAAATTTAACAGACATTTCGTGTTTCTGTTCTGTTATAGTTTGCGGCATTCCTAATGCTCATCTTTTTATTGGAGGCAGGAACTGGCATCCTGGCCACACTTTACGAAACTGCAGTGAGTTCACATTGATCTACTTATTATACGCGTACCCGGCTTGGTGGGGCTTCGTGGGTCAACAGGAGCGGGATAGCCTGCAGTCCATGTTAGACCGTCTGGTCCGTCTGCATTATCTCCCTGAGATAGCCCTACCTTCGAGCAATTATGTAGCCTTGCAGACGGGGGTCTCTTCGCAGCAGTACTGCATGACGAGGGCCATTTGTTGAACCATCATCTCCCACCGCTGAGGCCACAGCACTATTCCATGAGGCCAAGATTGCACGACCGATTAATACCCAGGGCAGACAATTTAATGACGAAAACATTTCTTACAAGAATGCTTTATTTTGTATAAACTATTATGTAAACCAAAGTGCGGTATAAGCAGTTGGTACTAATAAAGAATATATTTACTTTACTTTACTTTACTTACTTCACTTATTCTTTGTAGCCTCTCTTCTGGTCTTTGACCTTCTCTGATCTTGACTGGACCTGTCCAATATGTTAGGATTGGCTTTTAGGTTTGATTTTGATGTCATCATACTTTACTTTCACTTTCAATTATCAGCGACTGATGTGGTATGTGCTATAGAACTCTTCACGTTAGATTAGACTTGATACAAAGCACTTGTGAACCACGGCTTGTGACAGAATACTGTGATGTGAAATCTTTTGGTGCTGCTTCCTTAAACTGGTAACTAATTGCACGTGCTAATATGGAGAGAATTGGCCGATGACCCAGAAAAAGCGAAGCTAAAACTTCCGAATGCTGTTTAGTTCCTGCAGCTGTTTAACTGAGTAGCGAAAAAGCTGTCCATATTTTTCTGTTGAAAGGTTAAAGATGAGATATCTCGGAATCTAAACTACACAATGATGACGGCCTACAAGAAAGATGCCAAGAAAACGCAAGCTATCGACAGCCTTCACAAAACGGTAGGACAACCCCTCTGTCGATCTCATGTTTGTGCTATTTTCTGTTGAATTAAGTGTTTTATTGCACATAATTATATACTATATATGATAATTATATTACAAACTACATAGTGGATATATGGCAAATTTATATTTTGGTTGTATACCTCACCCTGTTCTGGAAAAAACGAAATAGGAATGTTCTTGTTGAAGATTCCATAAAACTTGATAAGCTCAGAAATGTTTTCGATGAGCCGTATTTTCATATCTAGGATGTAAGATTGTAAAGCAAATTATTGATGTACTTCACAGCACTGTGTGTTTCGTGCTTTTATTTAATGATGATGTACTGACTTAACAGATGAGCATTTGACTGCACTTCAGTTTATATTGTAACATTTTGCTGGATGAAGCACTATACCATTGTCAGGAATTATTACCTGTTATTACTAATCAGAAATTTCCAGATTTCATAGATGTTAATAGACTTATTGATTGCTTTATGAGTTACTGATCGGATGCGTTATGTTTCTGTCTTCAGTTCAAGTGCTGTGGAGCAGGTTCCTTCGAAGACTGGCCTTACAGTAACTGGCTGGCTAACAAAACCAACATTCGGAATATTGCCCCCGATAGCTGTTGCATCACTGTGTCCACTGGGTGCGCTGTTAGAGCCCATCCATCGAACATTTACTACATGGTGAGATGTAGCTTATTGTTTTGTTACTGATTGTTGGTCCAGTTGTTGTGACCTAAGAGTTCTCTACCTGTGACCTAAATCCATTCTTACCTGAAAATGCTGCCCTGGACTGCGGAAGGTGTCAAAAGTAATCCTAATTACTAGGGCTGTACCGAATAGGTGATTATCACTATTCAGCCGAATATGAATAATTGGACCAACTATTCGGCCGAATACGAATACGAATAGTGTACAAAATAGGTCTACCGACAACAGTCAAACTTTCAAATGTAAGCAAAAGTTTCAGTTCAGTAAATTTAATACATAAACTAAAAGTAAACAGTTAACTACATGTTATTTCTGCATCCTTCTGCCAGTCTGTGTAAACTTGGAATGGAACTGATTTAACAAAACTTAGAAATTGTCACTTCCAGCTCAGTTAACGCATGAATGCTGCGTTAGCTTTCAAGAACACCAATCGTTCCATGACCACTATTCGTATTTGGTCTGAACGCTACTATTCAACCAAACCGAATAGCTATTTGGCCCACTATTCGGCCCAGAAGCAAATACGAAGCGAATGTTCGGTACAGCCCTACTAATTACCCATGCACGGCATTTGTAATTTTTTTTATTAAGATTAGCTGGCTATTGTTGATGACTAACAGTCTAGGTTCAACCATATGATTTTGGAAATACTTGTTCCTCAATTATTATAGTTAAGAAAAGTTGAGACTGATGGAAAGTTGAACCATGAACTTACTATTATATAGATTGTTCATATAGGTTGGTTACAAAAATATGAAACTAATTCATTAAATTCATTCAATTTCAGTAGTTTATCTTTACTGTAGGATTCTCTTAAAGAATGCAGTTAAGGTTTGAAGTTGATGTTGTTGAAGCATGATATTATGCTGCTGTGTTTCAGGGCTGCGTGGATTCACTGCAGGACTTCCTAAGGGAGCATCTTATTATTTTAGGTGCAGTGGGAATAGGCCTTTGCAGCCTACAGGTAAATAGTTCGGAGAGATTAACATCGTTTGACTTATTTTACCTTTCTATCTGCACTGTTTCAACTGCTCCCTGGTATTTTGTTCAGTTCTTTTTTTTAGAGAAGTTCATTTAACCAACCTCAAAAAGCAGCTAAGGATCTGTATTCAGTTTTATTCCAATGGAATATCTGAGCATGTGATCAGTCCTTAACCTCGGAAGTTGATCATTAAGTAGTAATATTAATATTAAATTATATTCTGTTTATGTTGTCCTTGTGCAACAGAACTCTTGGAATATCTTGTTGTCCTAGCAGAGATTTGAACCTCTGGCTCATTAGACTGTTTTACCATACCATAGCTTGCATCCTTGATTAGTTTTTGAATTGTTTTTGGTGTTTCTCTTAGAGATGTTTAACTTGCTGCTTATCCTACTCTACCAAATTCTTGTTCTGTTATTTAGCTGTTGAATTTTGATGTTTTCTTTGCAGATCTTTGGCATCATATTTGCCTGTTGCTTAGTCAAAAAGCTGAAGGAGTGGCAGGAGCGTCAGAAGACCTCGTACTGGCGATGAAGAAGGACGCGTCTTTGAGAGACTTCCTTTTTTCTGAACCAGTCTGCTCCTGACTGAACGTCTTTGTCTGATTTGTCCCTACTACTCACTTCCATGTTCCTTGTAAGAAGACGGCAGAATTGGTTAGCGACTAGAATGGTGCAGTGTAGGAAATGGTTCACTTTGAGGTCGATATGCTTCGAAAGCCTCATGTCAGATTTTAGCACAGGACTTTGAAAGAATACATCTAGTCAAAGTTATTGGAAGGCATTTTCTTTCGCTTTTGCGCCTGTTCATTAAGGACCAGTATTGAAACCATTTATCTCTGAGTTTGAGCTGTTTGTTTTAGTGAAAATTCCAAACAAAATATATTCAATGAAGAACCCGGTAATTATGCATATGTACTGGTGTACACAGTATTGTACATGTGTACCCTCTACTATAAGCATGTATGTAGATGTGTTTAAGATTAGATGATTCTTTAGTGGGTTTCTAGTTCACAACGTCTCACTTTATAATAGTTCTTTGCTTCCTTTCTCAGTATTGCTATTCCGATAATTAAGATGCATATAGTTTAGCTTAGCTCTTTAGTTTCTAGTTTCTGCCTTTGTGTTGCTGTTGTTTCTTTTTACAGAACCAACTTTATCTTGAGCAAATGACCAAAATCTGTAATGTTGTAATGATTTTCCATTTAGACTTCAAATGTTTATTCTGCAGAGTGTGTCTGAGTTGTCATCTGAATTGTGATTTTGCTGTTTGCTTAGAACATGAGGATGCTTCTGTCTGGGTAATTCAATTTACATGATTTTTTTTGATTTTTCCAATTTATGCGTCTTATTCTTGGCGATCTTAAACAGACTTGAAACTTTAAATCTATTAATTGTCACTTCCAACTGTGACTGATTCTCATTCTGGTCCAAAATTAGGGAAGTATTTCAAGATCTTTCTCAGCGGACTGACCTTCTCGTGTTTTGCAGCCCTGAAACACTGAACTTTACAGCCAAAAGGGGTCACCAGTTGCTGATGTTTGTGCCTTTCAACCTCTGGTAGAAATTATACCTCTTTATATAGATCTTGTAACAGTGGACGGTTGGTTGTGTATGGTACTTTGCAACTCCAGTTTGAGCCTCCATCGCTGGACATGTCATTTGAATATGCATGTAGCTGAGCATTTACGTTTTACAGTGTATAGTATGTATTGTCTTTTATGGACCTCTTGGAGAATCTAAAATATGCTGTCTCCCTTTTCTAACGTTGTGCAACATGGCTGGGAAGGATTTTATCCAGTGATCAATGCCTGCTGTTCAGACACTGCAACTACGCAAATATAAGCTAAGAGGTAAAAATCTGCAGGGCATTGCTGAAGTTGTGTTGTATTACGAATAATGGAAGAATTTAGAGGAATCTTAAATATTGTTCTTTATTTCCTTAGTCATGCATTTTCAGTCATAATACAGATTTTTGTGTAACCGATCTTGCTTGCTTCATAACGTTTATTTGTTAAAGCGTTTGAAGGTTAACGTGTGGTTATTGTGCACTGGGTGAAAGTGAATAATGTCAAATGCCTTCACAAGATGTATGTCATGTTGTAAAAATTTGATTTTTTATTGGAAATTCCACATGGTAACGACAGAGTCTGTCTGCAAAGAGGCTTGTGTGTTTGAATGTGTTGTTACTTTGACTTAGATCATGATGTCATTTCCATTTTCCCTTTCACTGTCCCAAACCAGTGGCCCAGTTAGAATCGCTGCAGATTGTATCACCAGATGTCACTGGATGCCCAGGCATCAGTTTGTTCTCTGTTTTTCAGTTGTACATTTATATCGACTGATAAGTGGTATTTGAAGTCCTTGGTTGATGAAAT
This sequence comes from Allolobophora icterica, assembly GCA_963556255.1. Lineage (NCBI taxonomy): Eukaryota > Metazoa > Annelida > Clitellata > Crassiclitellata > Lumbricidae > Allolobophora > Allolobophora icterica. Next base: position 34,004,878 of record OY744607.1, on the reverse strand, counting down.
CTTGTCGCTTCATGGTTAAATGATGTATAAATTGGTTTTGCCTTACCGTATAAGTTCTCATTGCTAGTCCAAGGTGTTGTAGATTTCTTTAACCTAAAAGTGTATGTTCAAGGTCTCTGTTATACTTCAATTCCTGTTTTGTTTCGTTTTGCATACATCCTTCTACATACATAGGTGGTGTATGGTAGTATATTGGTTACTGGGTTACCATACTTGATTCTACTTGGAGATTTCGGTTCCCCTTAACGACATAATGAGTATGCTTTTTAACTGGGACAATCAGACAGCAAGGGAGTGAATTTTAATGTTAATTTGTTGAGGATAAGAAAAAGGACTCATTATATGACTCAGTATTAAACTGATTGGTTCAGCTGATTGGTTGAGCGACGGCCTTGCAACATGGAGTGAGAGAGTTCAAGCCTTCCCTGTGACAGTTGCTTCATGCAGACCTTAAGGATGCCCTTCACATGCAATTCTTGTGTCGTCAAATGATGCTTTGCCGTCAGATAGTGGCACTTCATAATAATTAAGACTTACCATCTCAGGGTTGGCTGAAGGGCTTCCCATCTTTCATCCATCTGTTAGGCCTCTATGAACTGCTGCATTTTTCTTTGAAATAAAACAGACGGACAAGTTGCAAGCAAGAGACCGCTGGTCGTGAAAACAGGTGTTTAAACTTTGTTACATGTGTATACACATTTTTACAGGAGTTCGACTTACGTGGATGCTTGGTTAAGACAACATCCTGTTTTTTAAAGTAAGAAAGAACTTATTAGTTGGTGAAACTTTTGTTGAAAGACTTTGCCAGTTGTTTAAATTCTATTAAATTCTTAAAGGAGTTCATCCTCTACGTGAATTTTTAAGTTTGTTGAAAGAGTGTAAGATTATAAACCTGACTGAGTTTTAGTGAAGTTTAATTTTTGAGTATTTCACTGTGGCAGGGAAATTGACCATTTCAGTGATTCTGCTTTTTGCTTCTGCTAAATTATGTTGTTTCTTAAGCCTTGTGCACCTTTGTTGCTAGGAGGAATTGAGGAGGTGCTTATTTCCAAAACTCACTCAGACTTTTCTGCTAAAAACGATTTTTTGGCAAAATTAAAAACTGCCAAGACATTTCTTTTGTGTATTGAGTGAGTTCTTCTGGCATTATTTGATAATTTTTTATAATTACACGATGGATTTTCATATATGGAATAATGTAGCAGTGATAAAAAATTGACTGCGCGAGTTTCGGAAATGCGCTTCTCAGTTTGGGTATGATTGCTATGATTCCACTGTTTGGCAGCTGTATATATGCTGATGTTTGTTGCTTAGCAACTAGATGGTTCTGTATTTATTCTTGTTCAGTTGTGTATCAGATGCATTTTATTCGTAAGCAGTTGTTTAGCTGAAGTTGGTGCCAAACACGACATTTGGGTGTAAGTTGCTTTTTGGCTTTAGCTGTTTTGGTGTCAGTGGCATCTGGCACTAGGCACTAGAAACTTCTCTTTCAGAAACTTCCAGAATGCTGTTGAAACAAACAACTCTTTTGCAATTTTGTAACTTGCTTACCCATTCAGCATACACACACGTTGGGTTAGTGTTGAACCGAAGTTGGTCCAACGTGTGTGTGGTGGCTCTGTAAGTACATGTATATGGGCCACTGGACTGTTGCTGGTACTGAGATTTAAGAGCAATACATTGACTTTGAAGCCAAAAAAGGCAGACGATGAAAAACCGAAATTTCGGCCATGTGTAACCTAGTAAATGTCACCAAAGGTTGCGAGGCCAGCCTTAAAATAATTCATCCAATGATGTTCACTCAGCTCCGTTAATGTCTGTTTCAATAAATGTGTGCTTAATTACATGTAACGTATGTTTGTTTCACTAATGTTTGATTCACTATTGTTTTTCCATTTACAACGCCCTCTGGCTGTAGTTGTTCCTTAAGCACATCTGTTGAATGTACCTCTGGGCCGAAGACATTATGTGGAGAACCGTGTATACAAGTGGGTTGTATCACACAACTTGTGTGAATCGGGTGACAAAGGAAGCGTCCGATTGTCCTAGACTGCCATTGACATCACCTGCCTGTCTATGTGCATGGCTATGCTTCCTCCCCAGTCCCTCTGTCTGTCTGTCTGTCTGTCTGCATCTCTTATTTGCTACCTGCGTCTTTGTGTGCCTGCTTGTCTGCCTCTGTGTGGCTGCTCTGGCTGCATCCATTCTATTCCGTGGAAGTGTTCAACATACGCATTAGGCAAGTCACAATAGGAAATCGAATAACGCAGTTGCATGTAATTATTGGTTAAGGTTCTGACTGTCCGCTCTCGATAAATAAATGTCTGCATAGGCGTAATTTGTGGGGTGTGAGGGGTACCAGGGATTGTTTTAACGTGCAATGACACACAAAATGTGCAGTGATGAAAGGCTGCAAACTGCAGTTTGTGCACGAAAAGAATTGTAATTCATAATTATTTATGATTTTTATGCTATCCAGCGCTCGTCATGTGCAGTGATAAATTTTCCTTAAAACATGCCCTGAGGGGTACCCGTATCCCCACTTTTTGGATTGGGGTACAGTACCCCCCCCCACACACACACACACTTTTTGAACAATGCCAATTTATATTTTATTATTGTGCCTTCCCAGCGATCACAGTCTCTGCCTTGCCCCGTGTAGGTAAGAAATTGAAACCCCCTCCCACTTTTTAGACCAAAGTTACGTCCCTGAGTGTCTGGAAAATGTGAGCTAGATATGGTGCACACTTTTGAGCCAAAACCTACTTTTAAGAATCACAATTGTGGCATAAATTTTCCATGAAACTGTTGCTTTGTTTTGGGATTAGCAGTCAGTGCAAGGGTAGGGGACCTTTTATGCAAATATACTAATATAAAGTATACTAATATGGAATCCTTGTGCAAGGCCCTAGACTAAATGGAGACTTTAAGCCACAGAAGTTGGATCTCAGGAGCTCTGGTGCATTCTAATATTTGTTTTATACAATCACCAGATGGCATTTTGTGTCTTTCAGCGAAACGCGGCAGTTGGCTAGACATACTTCCTGATTTTATTAAATTTAGATAGGAGCACACACTCAGTGCCGTAGCGAAGGGGTGTTCCAGCAGTGCCATGGAACAGGGCGCAACTCAAGAGGGGAGCAAATTTTCAGACGGAATGATTTAATTATTAAACTAATTATAAATAATTATAAATCTTGAAATATAATGTCCATTTTAAATGAAATAAATGTAGGCCCTAATAAAAGTAAGTAGCAACAAATAAAAGTGTATAATAATATTAATAGATAGATACCTGATTTATTTAAAAATTGTCGTTTGAGCATGTTTATAGTAAATATTATATTGGAGATAACAAAGTTGGTCGTTATTGATTAAGTTGATCTTGAGGGAGCGCTATACATTTATGCTTGGCACCGAGCGCAGTTATAGCTTGCTACGTTCCTGTACACTCCTTTTAGAAACTAAATCTTACATCAAGATCGATTAAGCAGTGTTTAATCTAGTCCCCTTCTTCTGAGGGGCGAAATAAGGTTTGTCGGGGGGGGGGGGGGGACCAAAACGGCGACTTTTTGGCAAAAATTTCGTCCCGTGTTCCAACGTCCAAAAAACGATTCTTGGAATTTCATCTTCAAAGAAAGTTGATGACCTTTTTTAGTCATTCATCCCAACTTTCCTTACTTTTTCCGAAACTTTGACGACTTTTTTTAGCAATCCATCTATCCTGGGGGAATTTTTCCCCCAAAACAGGTCTCTAGTCTAGGTTATAGTATTGCTGGCCTCTGGGGGGGGGGGAAACATAAATCCTGGGGGAAATCCCCCCGAAAGACGTCTAGATTAAACACTGATCGATAGGCCTATATCTGTAATAGGGCCTGTTAGCATAGGTTAAGTTTTCAACCACATTTTCTGTTGCCGTAGGCCTACTTAATGATGCGAGGGAAAATGTAAAAAATTAAACTGCATGATCAATCACTCATCAGGTAGTTTGAACGGTCGTGAAATTTGTAGGACAATCCATTAAAAAACATGTGCATAATTAGGCCTACATGATAGGCTATATCTTATTTGGAAGGATGCAAGAGCACATTAGCTTTAAGATAATAATAAAAAAAACAATAATAGCCCTAATTATAACAAAGTGAACTTCTATGACGCCAGTTCAGTTGTCAAGAAAGAGCCGGGGATAGGAAATGTTACAGATTACCACAGTACATGAACGCAAGTCGACATTCTAATGTCAATGTGTTGCACACAAAACAACTGAGCTGGGGAGAAGAGCTGTACCCCCGCCCCGACAACTTTTCTGTTACTTAGCTGAGGAGATAAGAAAAGGAGATAAGGGTTGAACCACACCACTCCCACAATAAAACACTGGCACCAGCGCTTATGGACGAGGCATCAACTGATGACGCACCAAAACCAATTAAGAGGCAGTGAAGTCGATATTGGAATGTAGGTGCAATGAGACAGACAAGCAACCTATGAAAGCAGTTGTCCGAAAGTTTTGATTCTCTTTCTGAACATTCTGACGCAAATGCGTAAAAAATCAGAAAATAAAGAAGTATCTTCTACAGCTCTTCCGATTCCTGCAGTTTTCCGATTCTAACTCATTTATGCAATGAGGATTCTTTTCTCGTCTTGTTTTCGCGCTGTCCAGCACTCTGAAATAGGCTATCATTAACGATTCCCTAATCTCGCAGGTTTATTGTGGCATATATTGCAAAGAGACAAGTTGTGCTTGCAATCTACAGACTAGGCCTACACATAGCTGCTCGATTGTCATTAACAAATAGCAGAGTAGCCGCAGTAGCTGAAATAGTCGAAATAGTAGCCGCAGAGTGAAATTGGATGGACCAGCTTTTACACCGATGTAAAAGCTGGTCTCTCTGACAGGGCTTTTGTGCGGAGCTGAGAAATTTCGGAGATTTACATTTACATTTCATACAAACATTGAAACATACATACTGTTACTGAGTTGTATCTATAGGCCCTATCATCACTTGACGCTTCGTCAATATATAATAGGCCTAATAACACGGGTTAACTAATTTAATAATAATAATTATAATAATAATTATAATGTTTGACCTGGGACGTCACAGTGGCTGATACTGTAGCACCTTCCTACCTGCCCACAACCGCCATACGAGCGGGGGGTGCGGCGGACCTGGCTGAGTCCAGGAAAAACTCGAAATACGCTCAGTTGATGCAATCCTACCATTTTGTCCCATTGGCCTTTGAGACTTTGGAACCAGTCAACTCCAAGGGACTGGCATTTCTCACCGACCTAGGGCGTCTCCTGCACCAGACTTCGGGAGACCCAAGAGAAACCAGTTATTTGTTTCAACGCATATCCATAGCTATTCAGCGTTTCAACGCAGTTGCCTTCCACAGCACTTTCGTTGTTCCAGATCTTGACCAGGACGGCCACTCCAGAGTCAACATATTTAAGTAGTATCTGACACCTGAGGGATCCTATATACCTCGGGTAAAAAAAATAATAATAAAATAATAATAATAATAATAATAATAATAACCTGGGCTGTCGAGGACGGACGGGAGACGACCGGACGGACTTACGCTGATACCATGGCGCAGAGGACGAAGTCTTGTATGGGACGTCACCGTAACTGACACTGTGGCGCCCTCTTACCTTCATGCAACGTTCGCGACATCAGGAGCAGCAGCGGAACTAGCGGCCACGAGAAAGAACAACAAGTACAGCCAGATCCGCGCAGACCACTTTTTTGTCCCTCTAGCTTTCGAGACCTTAGGCCCTATCAATGACGACGGAATGGCCCTTATAAAAGACTTGGGGAGATACTTAGCTTTAACCACCGGAGACCCTAGGGAGACTTGTTATCTACTCCAGCGGTTGTCAATCACCATACAACGCTTCAATGCTGTTGCCTTCATAGGAACTTTCATGCGGCCAGAACTTGTCGAATGATGTTTAAAAAAAATAAATATATAATAATAATAATAATAATAATCTTTTTCTTTATTAATTCAAACCGACAAACGCAATAAGATTACATTGAGACATGACAGCCTACAATTATCAATATCTTAACTAGGCCTAAACACACGTTATGGCAGCCATACAATTAAGGCGCCCGCCCGAGGGGTTGCGGGAATCGAACCGCGTACTGCTGCTCTCCTGCTGCTCTCCTGGCCATGAGTGTTACTATGTACTCTATCCCCACCCTAATGTGGCGCTATACAAATTATCAAACTCCAGAAGCGGTCCCGCAGAAACAGCTCTCACAAACATAGGCCTAACTTAAATAATTATGTATTCGATATTATATTAATACCGCTACCGCTATTTTATTATTTTTGATAAGCGCTGTTATTGATATTTTTAAATTAGTTAACCCGGCCGTGTTAAAGATTTTCCGGTTTTAAATATAGATGACGTCATTTCCGTGTTATTTCATTTATTCCGATGACGTCATCGTCGCTATAGCATCCCGTGTCTCTGTTTGTTGGTAAGCGTTATGGCAAGGACTTTTGGTTAGCGATCAGGTAGTATGCTTTTCTGTTACCCCTTGCCTTACATTAATCGTATACATTACCTTGCCTTGCCTTACTTTACCAATCATTACCTTGCTTTGCTTTACTTTGCATTTAGGACTGACAACTTTTGAATTTGCCAATCGGGGACTCGATATCATTGGGCCCACCCATGGGCGGCGATCTAGGGGGGACGGGGGGGACATTTGTCCCCCCACCTTTTGAAGAAACACCAAAAAGGCTGAGAAATGTAATTGCGCGTGAGGGTTTTCGCAGCGTTTTCGCAGACGAGACGAGGTAAAAATCGAAATTCAGAGGAGAAGTGTCCCCCAAAATTACGAGAAAGAAGAAGGAATTCGTAAAGTAGTAGAAAGAATGAAAAAGTATTTAGAGGAAATTAAAAATTATAGAAAGAAAGGGTTTACGAGGTGATTGTTATGATCTGTTGGGAGACGGGAAAAAAGTTGTAAAACGTGGCGAATGACTAAAAAAAAGGTCATCAGCTTTTTTTGGAGATGAAATGGAAATTTTTCGGAGATAAAGTGGCAGAAAATTTTTTGGGGGGACAAGATTTTCCAAAAAACGGTCGTCGACGAGATCGTGGCCGACTTTGTCCCCCCCACCTCTCAGACAAGATCGCCGCCACTGGGCCCACCAGCTGGAATCGCCTTTCTCGAGAGCTGCAGCCATAGGCGTAGGAGGCGGGTGGGTCATGGGGGGCAAGCGCCCCCCCCCAAATTTCGGGCGTTCCTGTTTTTCGGGCAAGTTGGCACCGGGAAAAATGCTGAACAATTTGCCCGAATCGGAATAGTATTAGACGGTTAATAGCTACTAGCTCTCAAACACCATAGCATTTGTCACGGCTTCGTCTTCCGACTTGGCCTATAACAGAAACTCCCAGCACATGGAAGAACAGCAGATGCCTCAAACTAGGCCTATATCACATTTCGCAGGAGGCCACATTAACCGAAGAGTGCCCTCCATCCGCCCCCTCGCCGTAATCACCCGACTGGTCTGTATACGCTGGGCAGTTGCCTGCCCTCTGCTTGCCTGCCTTCCTGCCTGCGTTCCACCCTACCGGCTTTTAGTCGGCTCAGTAAGACTGATGGGGGCCAAGATCTTTCCACTCACGTTAGTGGAGAAACCTTGGATGGGGGCGATACAAGGGATCGTGGAGGAGGGGAGAGGAACACATAGGTTGTGGAACAGGGAACAGAGGTCAGACTGACTTGGAAGGCGAACGGCGAAGAGTAACTGGGATAGATAGAAACGATAGTGATTGGTACGTATATAGGCTATGTAACCTGTATTATGTAGGTTGTTACATTATAACTCTAAAAACCTCCTTTGGTCCGAGATTGAATACGTCGCGCTCTCAATTATAGGCCACGACAGGGCTTAGAGAGACGCGACAGCATTTACAGCTTTATTCAATGATGTACTAAATAATTAGTTACTTACTTACTTACCTACTTATAACATCCAACCTGTGGGGTGGATATATACCGACTTCAGAAAAGAAATAAAATAATTCAAGTTCTGTTGCACTCCACTTTTCGGCGTGCAGGTCGGGAAGTCAGCGTTGTGTGCAGATATTTCTCTCATGTTTGATATTTACTTAGTTGTGAATTTGTGACTCGAAACCAAGTGTTAATTGTTAGCATCAGTTAGCAAGTAAGAATTATAACTCTGTAATGGATGAACCTTCGCGGAAACGAAGGTATCGACAGCGTGTTACGTGCAGTGAATGTGGTAAGGATTCAGACTACGCAGATCAGCATGGTAAAAATCACCAGAGTAAAAACGCTAAGTTCATCGCTGTGTGTGAAAAGTCTCAAAAGCACCGAACTTTTTTCGTCCAACCAAAGCAAACCGCAGTCTCACAATCTGCCTCAGATAGACCTATTCTCAGCACCGGACACATCTGGTGTAAGCTTAGTGACAGACGACAGTTGTGTCAAACGAGCTGTTTGGTGAAAACGACCCTAGTGAAAGTTCAAGTTCTGATGAAGAGGATGCTGACCAACCTGACTCTGAGAATGAGAACTTCAACACACCCTCTAGCGATGATGTAATGAAGGATGGCCAGCCTTGCCCAAACCAACCAATGCTCAAAGAGTATTGTCCAAAACGAATCGGACGTGTAGAACTCGAAGGGATTTTAATCCTGAATGGTTCAAGAGCAGGCCCACCGAGAGGGGGGCAGAGGAGGCAAATTCCCAGGGGCCCGGCGACTTTTTGGGCTGTTCTAGAGATTGACTGTTCTACTGTTAGTGATGCACGACGTCATGGCAATTACTCGGAATTTTTTTCGGGCAAAAATAAAATCTTGCCCCCCGCCGCTGAAATATCCCCTACGCCTATGGCTGCAGCTTGAGCTCCTCAGTTTGTCCCTCTTCCACAGTTTCGCAAGCGACTTAAATCTGTATTATTTGGTAGGGATTTCACTCGTTCGGGTTGGGAGCGCAACTGATGAATTTATTCCTGAAGTGGCGCTTTATAAATGTTAAATTACAATTACCTGCGTGGACAAATGACATTGACAAACATCCTAGAAGTAGATCCTTCTGACGGTGCTATATCACAGCAAAAATCTTTACATAACTTTGGGGGGGGGGTGACAGATTTTGGGGGAAACTGCATTTCTTTTCGACATGGGGGGGGGGTAGAGGGGGCCAGTAATCATAAATGCAAAACATAAACAGAGACTACACAAATATTCATAATTCACAAACTGCATGCAGGTTACATTACAGAGTTCATTTGATGATAAAGACTAAATATCTAGAAAATTCTCGATTATCTAGTGAAGATATCTGAATGTCTAGTAAAGGTTAAATAAACAGAAACTGCTACTGTTAAATAGGCATGCTTTAATGTAGAATTAAGTTCAGGTGCTCGATAGTCTAGTGGTTAGCGTGTAGGACTGTCAATTGAGAGGTCGGGGTTCAAATTCCCACCAGGGTAGAAAATTGGTTCGAGATTTCTGCCCCACCTGCACCCCCTAGCCAACTCAGTTATAATGAGTACATTAACCATACACTGTTGATGGGAAGATGATACGGCGAGGGTGAGGATTGGCCACCCGCCCTCATATTCCGAGGCTAAGAAAATGAATTCGCTAACACTTCATACCCATGGGTGCCACAGGGCTAGCTTAAGGGAATGCTCTTCTTCTTCTCTTCTAAGTTCAAAATGTTCAGTTGCTCTTAGTCTGGGAAATCACTAGTTCTGCAGCCCAGACAGCCAACCCCATCGGCCCCGCAGGGAACCAGTCAGGGCAAGCGGCGGCATTTTAGGGGTATCGGCCTATAGTGTGGTCCGTCCACCACTTTGTCGCGATCTCGGTGACCGTCGCAGAATTCCGTGCCCCATAGTCTTGCCCACGGTGGGCCAGCACTTCTCCGCTAGGACCGACAGTGGCCCTTGTATAGCGCAGACTGATCGAAACTCGGCGCGTGTCAGAGTCGGGGTGGGAGGTTTGGAGGGGAAGGCGCAGCGGTAGAGTAAATCGGAAAACAAGTGACATCACCGCGGTAGGCGGGGAGTGAAGGTCGCAGCGGTGCGCGGGTTTCAAACAAAGGAGCCTATACGCTACTGGACGAGATCATGGCCCATTGGCAAAGGGTCACTGACCTAGATGCGCTTGCGTTCTATCAGAGCCTATCAGAACGCTGAATGCAAATGGCGCCATTTCGAACAAAGAGGCCACCATTGCGACATTAAATTGAAAAGTTTCATTATACAAACGGTAAGTTGTTATAATTTTCTATCTGTTTGCAGTCGTTCTGGGATAAGAGGGCATTTGTCACAGGACTTTAAGACAGTGAGTTTATATGCCCATTATAGCCTGCATACTGTGCATATATAGTATACATCGTTCAGCGCAACCTGGATAAAGAACGTTGAACGTTTACGTTTGATGGATCTGCATCGGTCTGGCTCTACGTGTGTGTGAGAGCTCGCCATTTATCTGAGCATTGCTTTCTACAGATGAACTTCCTCCTTGTGAGCTTAAAAATTTATCACTTCATGGGCGTCCGCAGGAATTTTTCCATGGGGGGGGCAAAATGTTTCTAGGAGAGAAAAACATTTTCGGGGGTGGGGCAAAAATGACGTTTTTGCGTGGAAAAGCTATTCACGAACACAGAAAATGTGACAACTTTCAAAATCCGGGGTGGGCAAATGCCCCTCTTGCCCCCCTCCGGACGCCCATGTATCACTTGGGCTTTTTTGACAGGTGCTTCAAAGGACATGTATGAAGTGTCTAAACCAATTTATACAGAGAGACATACATACTTACATACATCATATGCAACATCCTTCATACATGCATACTGACACATATCCACAAGTATGATCATATCATACTTTTGTCTGTTGTTTGTTGTAGGTAAGATTTCTGTCGAGATCATGTAAACATTTAGGTGAGATAATATTGAAAGCATTGATTATCATCCGTCTGGTCCTGCAGTTTAACTGGAAAGGACGTTTCAACAAGCAGAGTTTTTCTGATTTGAAACTTTCTGCTGCTGTTTGCGGTAAGCATTTGAATTTAAATATATTTTCTAGTGAAGCATTCTATGGCCAGCGTACTTAAATCGTGCCGCGGCTTCCTGCTTTACAAAGAATCTCTCAAATTGGTCATCAGGATGCAGGAAACAGTGAAAACTTTAGCCATTTATAGTATTTGCAATCAGTCCTTTTACCTCAGTCTTGTCACTTTTCAACAAGGTCTTTGCCTATGTCTGCTCAGTCACTTGTCATTTTGTTATAAGCATAAACCTTGAGTTTTTCAAATTGTTTATCCATCTTAGGCTGTCTCTCTCAGCAGACTGACTTGCTGAATGTTGACCTGATTACGACTTGGTGTTTGTAGGCCATCGGTTATTACCATATGCATTGGATGCAAGCGCTGTAATAGTAATAAATTATTATTAATATTAATAATAACTGTATTTGATAGTGCCATACTTCCAAAGACCAGAACCATAATCATACATACAACAATAACATCGATGGCACTGAGCAATTGTGCATGAAGGACTTGCACAAGGTCCTTAAACAGGGACCAGCTAAATGGAGGCTTGAATAGTCAATGGTTAGCATACTGGACTGTCAACCTTTAGGGTCGGTATTTAAATTCACTCCAGATTATATAGGTATCAAAATGTCTGTTCCATAAGCACCCTTGCAAAATGTCTGTTCCATGAGCACCCTTTACAGACAATGACTGAACACTTCTGGTGACTAGATGAGGCATCAGAACTGATCACCCTCTCTCATACACCTTGAAGTTAAAACAAAACTTCCATGGCTACCTTTTCTGGTTGGTTTGAGGTCTGATCTTTGTGATATTCATATTTAAATAGTGTATGTATGTATTTATCTATATACTTAATATGACGCCTTTTAAGTACTTCACAAAGTCGCTGCACACGTGGTTTTCTATCTGATCTGAACAAGTGCGTTTTTGCCCGATAGCGCATTGGATAACATCTGGCGTAGAGTGCGAGAGGTACAAAGATCGAGTCCCATAGGCGGACATGCTTTGTAGGCTGCAATTTGCGCCGTGTATTGCAGGCTGTCTGTTCTGTTAGTAGTTAAGATTTATCGCATAACATGTACTTGTACAGCGCAGTGCGTTTGCAGGCGCTTAATTACAGAATAAATATTATTATTATTATTATTAACAGTTGAGTATGTTTGCTGTACAGGGCTGAGTGCAACACCACATAAATGACATGTTCCGTGAAGATGGTCCAATACATGAGAAGGCATGATGAGCTCGAGTTGATGTGCGAAAGTGCGACACATGGTTGCCATTCTATGTAGGTTTCATTATTTTTAATATTAATTGTATATTTGTGTTAAAATGTTATGAGAAAAAGTGCAGTCCTGTAAGCTAACCCGAAGGCAGCTGTGGGTATAAAGTGTTAAGAGACTTAATTTTTTAGCCCCGGCTTATGAGGGTAGATGACCAGTCCTCTCCTTTGCCATCTAATCTTTCAAATGACAGTGCGTTGTATGTTCTGTGTGCTCAAGTTGTACTTGGTGAATGCTGTTTAATTATATGCCTTCATATCAGAGATAGACATGATTAGTTAACTTGCTAATCATTGATTAGCAATATTGCACAGCCAGGCCCGGCCTATAGGGTATGCGGGGCCCAAGGCAGCAAGCGATGAGCGGGGGCCCAAGCCCACAAATGGCATTGCGAAGTTGAATTCCTTCCAATACTCATTCATTCATTCTGGAGATTTATATAGCGCCTCTTCAAGAGACCTACTCAGAGGCGCTCCCAACCCAGCCATGGCTAAAGATATAAGACTTGAGGTGTGGTAAGAAAACAGGTGAATTAATACAGTAGGCCTGTTGGCAATACCATACATATTAAAATAATGCAAAATCTAAATTAAATGGGTTAATGAACATAAAATGCAAAAGAAGCTCTTAAGTATCGTGAGATAGGCGTACCACGATGTGATCCTTTGACAGGGAAGGGTTACATTGCTAGAAATTACTACATAAATGATAAGAAAACACTTGCTTTTTTATTTACTTATTTTATCATTTTTATTTCGATTCATTATTACTTCTATGTTCTACAATCAATGCTTCTAGCTTCTGTCCCATTGTGTGTTTGCTAATGGTGTAATAAAGAATATACTTACTTACTTACTTTCATGCTAGCATTTTACTATGAAAGCAGTTATTGTGTTTTATTTAATTATTTGAATACCTATTGAATCTCATGATTCTCATCACAATAAATTAATTATAGCCAGCAGTGCGGGGCCCAAGGTGGCTGCCTCGTTCGCCTTGCCCTAGGGCAGGGCCTGTGAACAGCCATTGTCAGAAGCATAGAGAACTAAGTGCAGAAATAAGAACTTGTGCAGGTTCCCTTGTTTTTCTAATCGATTAGCTAACTGATTAGCTAATCAATTAGAATCTAATCGATTAGTTACCCATCTCTGCTTCTATGTGAATAATAGTGACTTAATTTTATCACGTGTATATGTGTACATAAAGTGTATGTATCTGAATGCTTAATAAAGCAACATCTAAATACCTTATGAAACTGCTGTTATGATTATGTTATGTTATAGCAGTGATCTCGAAGAGAAGCAACGGCCCTATCATTCCAAAGAGCAACAGAGAAGCAACAAGACCTTATCATTCCACCAGCAACGAGGAGCAATAGTCCTATCACCCCACACTGAGTGGCATCTTTACCTGAAACTGTAGCAGACGTGCAGACTCTATCTCTTGCCTTAGTACTTATTAGATTTAGATTATGCTCTGATGTGGAACTATATTTATTACTTGTTTACTAAAGTAGTTGTTTACTGCAGCCAATCAGAGGTATCCAATAGTCAGAGGTGCCTAATATAGGAGTCTAGTATAATATTGGCTAATATTTCCATTTATAATCTTATTTTATAATATTTTAATTGTGTATAGACAGTTGTATGTAGGCACTGTAAGTATGACATTTATTTCGTAGCACTAGCTGCAGTTAGTAGATACTTAAGAAGTTTAGTATTGAAATACCTGAACTTTGTATTACTATGATAGCCGTAGACTGCGCTGGTTGGTAGCCATTCTTTGTGAGTTTAATTATTCTTAATATTAATTGTATATTTATATTACTATGTTATAAGTAGAAGAAGAGCAGTCCCATAAGCTCAAGCCCGTGGAAACCATGGTATGAAGTGATAGAGACTTCATTTTCTTAGCCTCGGCATATGAGGTCGGGTGGCCAGTCCTCTCCCTCACCATCTCATCTTCCCACTGACAATGTATGGTCAGTGTACTTATCATTGCTTACTTGGTTAGAGGGTGCAGAGGAAACAAAAATCTTGAAAAGGATATCTGCCCTGGTGGTGATATGCTATAAATTGAAGCATGTGTTCCATATTGTTATATGTAAGACTTTAACGATGAGCTGCATTGGTTTCCAATCGCTTTTAATACATTCTCATTGTTAGAGTGTTAAAACCTGGCTTAACTGTTCAACTATTGTTTCTCATTCTTTGTGATATGATGAATGATGTTTACTTCAATATAATTTTTTTCTTAGAAATATGTAAATAAAATGGTAATTATAGTGAAGTTTAATTTAAATTAATAATTAACTTGTTATTATTCTGAAGAAGAAGAGTAGTCCATTAAGGTAGCTCTGAGGCAGCCATGGGTATGAAGTGCTAGCGACTTCATTTTCTTAGCCCCGCCTTATCAGGACAGATGTCCAGTCCTCTCTTACACTGTCTTATATTCCAACTGATAGTGTATGGTCAGTGTACTTATTTTAGCTTAGTTGGTTAGAGGGTGCAGAAAAAACAGGAATCTAGAAATGGATATCTGCCCTGGTGGTGATACGTTATATTATAAATTGTAGCCATGTGTTCCATATTGTTATGTGTAAGATTTTAACGATGAGCTGCATTGGTTTCACAGTCGCTTTTAATACAATCTCGTTGTTAAAGTGTTAAAACCTGGCTTAACTGTTCCATTCTTTGCAATACGATGAATGATGTTGACTTCAATATACTTTTTTCTTAGAATGTGTAAATAATATGGTAATTATAATGAAGTTTAATTTTAATTAATAATTAACTTGTTATTATTCTGAAGAAGAAGAAGAAGAAGAAGAAGAAGAAGAAGAAGAAGAAGAAGAAGAAGAAGGAGGAGGAGGAGGAGGAGGAGGAGGAGGAGGAGGAGGAGGAGGAGAAGGAGGAGGAGAAGGAGGAGGAGAAGGAGGAGAAGGAGGAGAAGGAGAAGAAGGAGAAGAAGAAGAAGAAGAAGAAGAAGAAGAAGAAGAAGGGAAGAGCAGTCCCTTAAGCTAGCCCTGAGGCAGCCATGGGTATGAAGTGTTAGCGACTTCATGTTCTTAGCCTCGGCATATGAGGTCGGGTGGCCAGTCCTCCCTCACCATCTCATCTTCCCACTGACAGTGTACGGTCAGTGTACTCATTACAGCTGAGTTGGCTAGGGGTGCAGGTGGAGCAGAAATCTCTAACCAAATTTCTGCCCTGCCAGGGATTTGAACCTCGACCTCTCGATTTACAGTCCAGCATGCTAACCACTACACTAGCCAGGTTGAGCACCATTTACAGTGAAGTTTAATTTAAATTAATAATTAACTTGTTATTATTATGAACTGTTTTAATAGTAGCTGTTCCACTGTTTGTAATATTTGTGACGTGGCAGATAGTGCCAACTGCAATAGATTTGCATAAAGCTCTAAAACAATTATAATTAGAACTGGTTTAACTATACCCCTGTTGTTTGTTATTCTCTGTGATACGATACATGGTGTTAACTTTAATATATTATGCAGAGGCAGCAACTTTTTGTGGAAATATGGTAATAATATGTTATTGTGAAGTTAAGTTGAAGTAATATTTTACTTATTATTCAGAACTGGTTTAGTATTAACTGCTCCACTGTTTGTAATATTTGTGAAATAATGGATGGTTTAATTGCAATATAATTATTCCATAAAACTCTGAAAATATTATAATTTGAGAACTGGTTTAACTGTTTTTGTTTTCTTTGTGATACGATGAATGGTGTAAATTTTAATATACATGTAATTATTTTCATAGAAACTGACTTTTTTGTATGCCATGCATTAGCTATATTTACAGCTGTTCAATCCAATGTCAGAAGTGCATAGTCTTGGTTGGATTGTGTACTTTTAAGATTGGAAATACCAAACATACAAAAAATCATATGACAATCCCTTAAAACAACATTCATAGGCCCACAGTTTGTCGACGTTCGCCCACGTGGCAGCAGTGTGGGCTACTGTAGGCACAATGGACGACAAAGACAGTCCCATTTGCAGGCACCATCATAGCCCCCACAGCTGGTCAACATTTTGCCAATAAGGGCCCTCGTAGTGCCGACGCTGGGCTCAATAACTGCTAGCCCACACTGATCGACACTGGGTCCTGCAGAGAACACCTAGAGGCGCAGCGTGTGCAGCGCGCAGGGCTCAATGAGGCGTACAGAATAATAACGGCCCACCACGGGAGCCGCCCTGCCGTTCCCTCGTGAGCCCACGAACGTGGGCTTCTAAAGGCTGGATGGGCGTTACACAGCCGCGTCCGATCTGGGCTAACGATGGTGGCGCGCTGTGGGCAATTAAAATCGGCAGACTCTGGGCCCGGCGTGGCGTGGCTGTCTGGGAGGTTACCAACATTCCATGAATATATAAATGCTGCGAAAACCAAATGTGTATAACAAATTTTATAAAATTAAAACAACAGTAATGTTAAGTAATAACGGATGATAAAAATATAACACATGAATCTACGAGAGGTTCTGTCATTTTCCGTAAAGAGATTAAGTGAAGCACTGAACATTTAATGATGCTACATCGTAACAATGATTATTAGCATGGC
This sequence comes from Allolobophora icterica, assembly GCA_963556255.1. Lineage (NCBI taxonomy): Eukaryota > Metazoa > Annelida > Clitellata > Crassiclitellata > Lumbricidae > Allolobophora > Allolobophora icterica. Next base: position 33,987,947 of record OY744607.1, on the reverse strand, counting down.
CCTCCACTATTATCCAGGCTTGGGACTGGCAGTTCCAGAGTATGGGCAGTGGCAGAGTTAAGAATTGAGGAGGTATGTTGTTTTGTGTTTCAGCCTTGTCGTGGGGGAGGTCCACACTGAATTTCGGTTGATATGTTCAACTACACCTTCAATCCAATTGGAAAGTTCACTCTGCTGAAGACATCAGACGAGAGTGCTTCCATTTCGAGATACGCACCTCTTCCTACACTGACAGTTCTGGAAAGTCTTCCAAGCCGCAGTTTTCACCTCCCTTGCTGTTCAGGAGGCTGGTGAGGCCAAGATCGAAGTCTTTGAACAGTGAGTATACTATGGGGCTGGGCTAGAAAGTTGTGTGAAAAGTGGACATAAAAGTTAATTATGTAAGTAAGTAAGTAAGTAATCTTTTATTAGTATAAGACAAACGCTCATACTTTACAACAATACATACAAAAGGATCACAATATCAGTAACACTGTAAGACAGTCTAAACACAAGCAATTCTATATAATGTCTTATTTACATACATATACATTATACAGTATTATAAACAATAAACGATAGTGTCTTATTTACATACATAGGCCTATCTATAACTAAAGTTATGATCTAAGCCTTACATTCTAAGGAACATAAGCATTACTATGGTCTACAAAAAGAGCCAGTTTAGATATCAGAACAGGTACTAGAACCAGCATTAACCCAGTTTTTATACTTGTACAGTGAGCGAATGATGAAGGATTTCTTATGTAGCAATGTATTAAAGTGCGGTAATTCAAAAGCATGTCCCCTTTTTCTTAAGTGAAGTAAGTAGTAGCCTACTAACTGCTGTCGTGTGTGTTTCTTCAAAATGTGGGCGGACAGATGTATGGTGTGTCCCCCACTGTTAAAGGTGGGGTCTTGTCCCCCTCGTCCCCCCGGATCACCGCCCATGGTCTGCGTGTCTATTCCTAATCTCCCGTTCCGTAGACGCCTGTATATTGTATAAGCCTGTTCCAATGTCTAAAGAGCGCAACCAGTAATATGACGTAATTTCGTAGACGTAAGAGACCCATTAATTAATAAGTTTAATTTGACGTCATATGCATTTTGACGTCATTTCATGTAGATAAGAAGAATGAAGTGCATTATGACGTCATAAGTACTATTTGACCAGATAGATTCGGCAGAATATAGTGCTGCCGCGTGTGCATTTCGTATGCATGTGTGGGCCTATATGCGTATAAGCATGCATGCAATGAAATGATTGTGTCTCGTTCGTTTGTCTTATTTCATTTAAGAAACCATTATGCAACCAGTTGAAAGAACAAGTTGAAAACAAGTTGAAAAATAAGTTGAAAAATACCTGAAGATGAACGAAGGCTGGTTCTGAAGATGCTTGATGTGAAAGAGCGAAGACGAAGTTGCAAATGTAAGTGATTATTTTGATATAATAAAATTACGCTTAATTTGTTCCCTTTGCCCGTACCTCTATCAAGCAGCATCGCGCTTTCTCCGTGGTGGGTTCTTCGAATTGGAATAGCACGCCGCTGGAGCTCCGCTTATTCCCCATAACCCTTTCTATGTTCCTTTCTCACCTAAGACTGCTCTCTTCAGCCGTACTGAAGTCGGGAGCGCCTCTGAGTAGTTCTCCTTGAAGAGGCACAATATAAATGTCCGATATGAATGAACTAACCATTCGATTAAGCCTTTAAAATGTAGTATCATCTGTTAATATAGATTAGCATACGAAAAATTAATTAAATAGTTTTATTTACTCGGTGTAGCTTTGTCGGTGATAGCTAGCTCACAAAGAGTAAGTCTTGCAAAGTCAAGAAGAAGTTGTTTAGACTTTAGACCAATTCAATCGAGTTTTCAGAAATAGACCTAATTGATATTATGCCTATTGACTTTTTGATAGAGCAGTATAGCTAGGTCTATACTATAATACTATATACTAAACTTAGGTGTTTTATGACAGTTCGAATCTTTCCTCAATGTAGCCCTCCAGATATTATTTGTCTGTTAATCCTATGCCACTTAGGTTTCAATCAGCTTACAAGAGTCATTTCTAGAGGATTGATTTAATTCATGTAGGGTAATAATGCCAATCTGTATCGGATGATCGTATTAAGGGGACATGTTAACACGTCCCTAGCGGTCAACGTGTTAAGCTAGATAGACCATATAATTTGTTTCTCTGTTCTTTGAGAAGCCATATTATTAAACGTATTTTCAACGTTCTTCAGGGCAACGATAACATTGCATTAACTACATTAATTACTGACATCTTACAGATGTGGTATGACCGTAGGCCTACATATGTTAACTATAATTTTGTTTGCGTAAATTCTGTAACTGTAACCGTAATCGTAGCCTGGAGAATTTCTAAAGTGTACCTTTGTTGTTAAGCGTAGGACATAAGCTCCTTAAGCGTATTTAACAAGCGTCACTTCCAGTCAGACTTTTTATCCAGAGATACTGTATTGAGCGATTGTTCGAAGGTCAGAAGGGAAGCAGACCAGAGGAACTTAACGAGAAGTGAGGAGACCAAGGATTGGATATATCGAACAGATATTGTGTAGGGGCTGAACTTAGTTTTCAATGGAAAAAAGCACAAGGAGTGATAGATAGGAGGATTTGAGGCAAATGAGGCGAGTAAACGATAGATGTTTAGGCCTACTCGGTTAAAATAGACAAAGCAAGACTATAGGCCTAATAGGCATGACGGTCAATTCGTTATGCGCCCTTCCTAATTATAATCAGTTTAGAAGGTTATGCAGTCACGTAGTCGAAAACAAGAATTCTTCATCCTCGACAACCTACAGGTTTCAAGGAACAGAGGCGAACTCGGTTGTGAATGGCGATATATGGTAAGACGACTGGAGACTAATATGGTCTCTAAACGATATGTCGACTTTCATGTTAAGAAGCCTTGGAGGAGGTCCTGTGCTCTTTAGCAGTGGCGTAACAACCTAGCCGGGACCCCTTGGACATTTTGAGCTTGGGGGCACTGTTTAGCAGTCATGGGCGTACGCAGGGATTTTTGTTAGGGAGGGCAACATTTTTGGTGGGAGGGGGCAACATTTTTGTAGGTGGGAGCAAAATGATATTTTCCCATGCTATTCATGAACACGGAACATGTGACAACTTAAAAAATAAGTAATGGTGAAGGACTTACCTAAATAATTCAGTGTTTTTTTTTCGAATTGAAAATCGTTTTGGGACTGTCGTAATAATCGTTATAATCAAAAGATTTTATTTCTGTAAAATGCCCCTTTCCCCAGGGCGGCAATGTTAGCAGTCCCTATCTAACCTTGGGTATGAAATGTTAGCGACTTCATTTTTCTTATCCTCGGCATATCCTGAGTGGCAAGTCCTGTCCCACAACGTCCTATCTTCCCACCGACATTGTATGGTCAGTGTACTCATTACAGCTGAGTTGGCTAGGGAGCGCAGGTGAAGCAGAAATCGAACAAAATTTCTGTCCTAGCGGGAAGTTGAACCTCCAACCTCTCGTTTGACAGTCCAGCACGATTACCAGTACACTATCGAGCGCCTCTAAGCTTGGGAACACTTATCCACTAAAAAGTGAAAATAATGAGATAGCCTAGCTATGTAAAATTGCAGTTAGGTTTAAAAAACAGTACTAAACGTTATCACTAAAGCTACTGCCTAGACCTATGCACACAGTAATGTAATTTAGACTGTAGTGTGTAGTTCTTCAGAGAATTAGGCCTACTTCATGAATTTGGCTATTATAGTTTTACTGTTCACAAAATGTGCCGATCAATCAATCAACTAGACATTTATATAGCGTGCTCTTCAAGGTACCGGAAACTATATTCAGAGGCGCTCCAAGACGATCCGGTCATCAATATTCAATTATTTTGCACATTCGTTTTCAATCGCAAGAAGAGCAAGACCACCAAGCTTCTTTTATAAGATATATTCTTATGATTTTCAATTTGGAGGAGTGCTCGGCTCTGGTGACGGTGACTTAATGGGAAAGTGGCAAACAGCACACTGCAAGCTGTCAATTGTCAGTATTACGACAATCGTTCCCAAATGACAAGCTCTGCGGCCCTTGCGACCTCGAGGCCCATGGACTTTGTCCACCCTCGTTACATGGTTGTTACGTTACTGCTCTTTAGCATCATTATTATCATCAAATTCTAAGGATTCTAAACAGTTCTTATTTTCAGAATCATTGATAAACACAACAGTATAATCAACACAAAAAACGTACCGAACACATGTCATACCGTTTCAAAGTACACGGAATTTAAGCTAAATCAAAAGGCATTTGGGTTAAATATGTCTCAATGTATTGCTCCAACGTTTTTCCTCACTTATGATATTAATCACTTCCGGCCTTAGATTTTCTTTTCCTCTTTTTCTCTTCTATATGTTTCCTCTCTTGCTGCTCCTAGTTCTTTATATCACGATGTTGCATTTCTTCGCTCCTCTCTTTCGCTCTTTCAACTGTATCTTTTTAATTTCTAGTCTCCTTTGTCAACTTCTGTTCAAGGTGTGGGCCAGTGTTTAATCTAGTCCCCCTCTTCTGAGGGGGAAACAAGGTTTGTCGGGGGGGGGGGGACCAACAAGGGCGACCGTTTTTTGAAAAATGTCATCCGTGTTTTCGAACGTCCAAACACATTTCTTGGAATTTCATCTTTAAAAAAAGTTGATGACCTTTTTTAGTAATTCATCCCACTTTCCTGACTTTTATCCGGAAACTTAAAACTTTGACGAGCTTTTTTTAGGAATTACCTCGTCTCTGAGGGCAGCGCTACATGTATCCTGGGGGGATTTCCCCGCCAAAAAAGCTGTCTAAATTACAATATTGCTGGCCTCTGGGGGGAAACATAAATCCTGGAGGGGAAATTTCGCCCCCAAAAGGTGTCTAGATTAAACACTGGGTATGGGCAATCACAGACACTAGTCACGTACATCAGCTACATCTACATCAACACACTACATACCAATACGGCAATCAGACAATAAAATCAGATAATTTCTCACATATTCTAGTCATATACAGCTGCAATGTCTCTGAACTAATACAAGAATCTACTTAAACTAGCCTATCGATTAAGTTCTCACAGATTCTAGTCATCTTATTTTACATCTAATAATGTTATTTAATATCTCCTCTCTCTAATAATACAAGAATCTACTTATAATATAATAGCATAAATTCTAGCAGATTTTATATAGTTATGTAGGCCCTACATCAACACTATCTCTCATTGCCAATGCACGAATCTACTCATTCAATAAATTGTGGAGTCACAATCTGAAGTGGATGAGTGACACAGGGTGTGCGCCCACCTATCTGAATATCGATTTTACAATCACAGATGCTAATCACGTACATCTACTCTCTCTACCAAAACGACCATCGAATCATACAAACAATAATTAATCAGAGAATCTTGTCATATATATTCAGATTCAGATTGTTTTATTAATCACCATGTAAGAAAATGCATTTCCAAACAGGCACATACAATGGCGCCAATAGGTAAGCCCATAAGGAACATGAGGTTCCGCTATCAGGGTCACCCTACTTAAATTAATCATAATACATACAATCATATAATCATCAATTGGTGACAACAGTATACTAAACAAGATTAAATCAGTATACATAAATCTGTCATAAGAGATGAAAAAAGATGAGAACAAAAACTGGGGAAAAAACAAACAGCTCCTGTGCAAATAAACACATAATGCAGTCATGTGTGTGCATCCAAGAGATATAGTTTCAGTTTTTGTTTAAATTGATGTATTTTAGATAAACCAGTAAGTTAAACAGGCAAGGAATTCCAGAATAGCGGGCCATAGACTTCGATGCTATGCTGCGTAACAGTAGTGTGCACACTACCTTGTTGATACTTGTTGAGCGATCGCGTGTGATGATCATGTGCCTCAGAATTTTTACAAAAACAATGACAAAAATTCACAGGCAGTAGATTCGATTGAAGTTTGAACATAAATAGTCCAGCTTGCAACTTATTTATACATTCGAATTACAGGGGCGCCGGCAGCGTGACGCACTGGACGCATGTGCGTCCACCCACCAAATCAAATCCACTCAAGGATTAGGCATCGAATCGATATTTTTGACAATTTCACTGTGTAATTTTGGTTTACCATTCAGTATGAATAGATTACATCATAAGATATCATATGCATGTGTTATACTGTACTTTGATGAGTCACTCTTAGTCATTTTCAGTGTATGACTACGAGTGGCAGACAGGGGACGGGTGTGGATGGAAGGAGACGGGAGGGGTGTGCGTCCGATTTTTTAAAGTCTGGCGGCGCCCTTGATTCGAAAGGCAATATTCCCAAACTAAGAAATTACGGTCGACTTGCAGCTCTAAAGGGCAAATTACATATAGTTCGAATGGCACGTTTGTGCAGAGTTTTAAGAATAATTAAGCGAGCATGATACGTGGAAGCCCATGAAATATTACAGTACGATATATATAAGGGTATATTAAAGAGTAGTACAAATTCACAAGTATAATATATCGCGGTAAGAGGTGCCGAATACGAGAAATTTTACCTATTTTTTTATATCTTTTTAGATATGACATTTATATGTTCACTCCATGTTAAGTGCTCATCAATATGGACACCTAAAAATTTAGTAGAAGATACCATAGTTATATTTTGGTTATCAATATTGATATTTAAATTGCAAATTGGAACACATTTCCTTCGTGAACGGAACAATATGAAATTCATCTTCATGAGATTTAACGACAGTTTGTTGGCTTTAAACCATTCTCCTACTACTCTTAATTCGGCATTAATTTTATTAACCAGCACATCAGTGGATTTATCTGACATAAACACATTAGTATCGTCAGCGAACAAACAAAATGAAGAAATGAAGAGGTGTTTGAGATGTCATTCACACACACACACGCACACGCACACGCACACGCACACACACACACACACACACACACACACATATATATGCATACATATCGGCACTCACTCTGAACCAATACGTGAATCTACTCATAATAATATTGAGTAAGTTCTTACAGATTCTACTTAAGCATATCCACACACTTTCTCTCTACCAATACACGAATCCACTCATAAGATCGAGAATGTACTCACAGGTCCTAGTCTTGTACATCTTCCCTCCCTCTTATTCAGTAACCTTCTCTCTCTCTCTCTCTCTCTCTCTCTCTCTCTCTCTCTCTCTCTCTCTCTCTCTCTCTCTCTCTCTCTCTCTCTCTCTCTCTCTCTCTGTCTCTGTCTCTGTCTCTGTCTCTGTCTCTGTCTCTGTCTCTGTCTCTGTCTCTGTCTCTGTCTCTGTCTCTGTCTCTGTCTCTCTCTCTCTCTCTCTCTCTCTCTCTCTCTCTCTCTCTCTCTCTCTCTCTCTCACAAACACACACACACCTACACTACCTCTCAGCCCTCATCTCTCTCTTTGCCAATACACGAAACTACTTAAAACATAAAGACCTCACAGACTCTAGTCATGTGCATCTATACTCCCTCTCTAACAATATGTGAATCTACTCATGAAATCGATTTTATCTCACAGACTCTAGTCACGAGTCTAATACTCACTCATCCTCTCTCTACCAATACACAATTCTATTCATTAGATTGCTTAATTTTGCCAGATTCTGGTCATTTATATCTGCACATTAACTTTCTGATAGCACACGATACTACTGATTAGATCAATCAAGTTCTGAAACACTATTTACATCTACAATTTATCTCATAACCAAGACACTAGTTGTGTCCACCTACTCTTAACCTCTCTAAACCAGTACACGAATACACTTATAAGATCGAATAACGTCTCGCAGATTCTAGCCATGTACATCAACACTACTTCTCCTCATCAAATAACGCATCTACTCATCAGATCAAATCTGGAGTCCCGAGCTGAAATTGTTGGGTGAGAATGGGGCTCCACCTTTCTCAACAACAAACGGCATTAAACGCAATTTTACACTCTTCTACCAAAGCGCTAATGAAATCATAAAATGAAGTAATTTCTCACAAAATTATATCTGTATATCTGTCTTTATACCAAGACTCGAATGTAGGCTCGGATAGTATCGATTAAGTTCTCACAGATTCTACTTACTTAAGTATATTTACACTCTCTGTCTACCAAAGCACGACTCTACTCATAAGAACGATTACTTTATCACAGATACTACGGTGGGAGAGGGAATACCCCTCTCCCTCCGTCTCCCTCTCTCTTTCTCACACACACATCATCTTTCTCTCTCTTTCCACCAATACACGAATCCATTCATCAGATCAAATATGGAGTCACTATCTGAAATGGTTGAGTGACACAGGGTGTGGGCGAGCATGGGGCTCCACCTACTTGGTCTCAAGACCAAAAACATAAAATGCATTTCCTACTGTTTTAACGCTTTTACGACGAGCGTGTACTAAAATTGACTTCGAATCACTCAATTGTCGACTGTAAAGATCCATTAAAATCGCACAGACACTAGACATGTATGGCAACTCACTCTTTTTCGGCTAATGTAGGCCCTACCATTCTAACGCGCCTGGTATGTGCCCAGCCAAATAAACTGTCTTTAACGGATTCAGCTGCAGGCGATTTAGACGACATCCATTTTTGCGTTTCTGCTTAAATGCCGTCTGTAGAAGATACACATGCAAGTGCATCAGATGGGTGGCAAGTGAAATAAGTTGTACGTCATCGGCCTTTTGATGTCTCCGCGCTCCCAGAGAAGTAACGAGTTTTGTCGAATCTGCCTTATACAGGATGTGAAGAAGCAGACATTCCAACTCTCAACTGCTGGATCTGTCACCAAATATGCAGATTAATTGTAAAAAGAAACTTTCCACAGTTGTTATAACAGAATTATCTGATGTCTTTGTGACTCCTGGAGGTCGTGGGCCGGTTGTCTTGCACGCCCTGCACATAGGATATTAGTTGCGGCGCCAGCTATGCAATTTCAGTCCGGCAGATCAACTCAATCATATATGGCACTGCAGTAGTCCAATCGAGATACAACAAATGCATGGACAAGCGTGGAAGCTGCACCGGGGGACAAAGAACGGGAGATCACCTTGAGTTGCCGGAGCTAATGTTAATAAGACGCACGACATTACAGAAGCAGTAACCAGACCTGTCAAGTGTAAAATAGGCAGGTCGTAAGACATGTCAAGAGTAAAATAGGCAGGTCAAATGACCTGCCGCGACCCATGGTAACGCCGCCACTGTATGATAGGTAGGCCACTGATAGGACCCTACGTATGGCCATACTGTGGTCAATTAGAAACCGTTAGTGCATGGGATTCTACCAATAATTGAACCGAATTAATGGCAACTAGCATCTATCAGTATCTGCCGACACTCTGCAGTCGATCAACAAATAGATCATATCGGATCCTTAGCTGGTCTAATAATTTGTGACAGATAGACAGCACCGTTGAAGGTTGAGGGATCTGTTGCAATCTTTTGTGCCTCGAAGGCAATGGGCAAAAACAGGTGGGACGTTGGCAGCCCCGAATACCTCTCAGATTTGCGAATGGCAGCCCGCTCCGCCGCTGCCCCCTGCATTGACTGTGTGAGCGATATAAGATGCGGCACAGGTGTGTATCACCGTGGCGTCCAAGGCCAGGTATTTACCCGACGCCACGGGACCATGTGCTTGAGTAACGAAGCCCTCAGGTCTGTTGCCATCCGAATGGAACAAGCCCTTTTGTGCTAGGGACATCAGCCTTTCGAAAGGCTTGCCAGAATATGTGATTTATATCGTGATGGCGAAGAGCTCGCCCGAACGCCAATTGACAGACAAGGCCATGTTGGGCATCTTGGCCGCATCCATATCGGTGAGGCCCACAGAGATCGAGGCCTAGCCAGAGGCCGACCGCGACCCGCACCGCTTCGTTACTCAGGCACAGGCCGTACGAGGGAATTTGCAGAACGGACAGCCAGTCCCGGAATGGTAAAATCCGACCGCCAGCAATCGCGCCCGGTCCAACGGTCTTTCGGAACCCGCCCAAACCGTTACTACTATTATTATTATTATTATTATTATTATTATTATTATTATTATTATTATTATTATTATTATTATTATTATTAGTAGTAGTAGTAGTAGTAGTAGTAGTAGTAGTAGTAGTAGTAGTAGTAGTAATAGTAGTAGTAGTAGTAGTAGTAGTAGTAGTAGTAGTAGTAGTAGTAGTAGTAGTAGTAGTAGTAGTAGTGTAGCGTGCTGCTCCCGCTCTAGCGAGTGCCCGCGCTGTTGTGAGAGAACATCTGAAGAGTATACAAGCCCTGGTTTTGAAAACAGCTTGCTGGCGCTGTGGGCCTGTTCTCTTCTCTCTATCTGCTGCAACCGCTGTCGCCTTTTCTTACTAGGCCGAGAGCGAGGCTTCACGTCCGGTTGCAATATACTAGGTCTCTGTGGCATTCTTCTACCATGGATGACGAGTGGCATGTCCGCGGCTTCCGTTGCTGGCGCAGCAGGGCTTGGTGTCAAGCCCTCACTAGGGTTCGGCGCTCTCACAACAGACTCAATTTCTTTCTTCTGCTCTCTTCTCTCAGGGACCCTATCTGATAACAAGCGCTCCATAAATACTTGTTGAGTTTCCATGAAGGTCTGTTGAGATTCGAATACTGACCTTATAAGAGTTTCCTGATTTGTCTGGCGCTCTATAAATGCCCCTAGTATCGAGTCTTGATTTGTCTGGCGCTCTACAAATACCCTTTGAGTTTCTACAAAGGTTCGTTGGGATTCAACCAATGCACTTAATATAGAGTCTTGATTTGTCTGGCGCTCTACAATTGCTCTCTGGGTTTCTACCACCCTTTCCAAAATGTCGCCTGTTCGGCTAGTTTCGTGTTCAGATAAAATCTCTTCTTCCATTATAATTGTTTATTGAACAGAAATGAAATTATCGACTTATACTATCGCCATATGTTCATTTACATTTATATAGCACAAGTGAATCTAAACTATCGACTTATCTATCGCTGTATGTTTCCTGACTAAGTTAACGTGTACATTTATATAGCACATGAACTTAACCTATCGCCTTATCGCTTCACAACAAATTTATACATATCTAATCTATCTAAGTATCGCTGGAGATTTCAATATACGACTCAAAAGAATAAGGGGTTGTACTCCCTGAACTTCCAAGATATATTCTTCTCAATTGCCAATATTTGCGATTCCGGTCAAATCCAGTAAATATCAATCCTCGTCAAGGTTATCCAAGGTCACTGGAGCTCCGTTGCACCAATTCAATCGAAAACATGGACTCCCGGTAATTTTGCCATAATTCCCCAAATTCGAAGAAATATCGAACGCCCGTCGATAAATTCGACGCCCGATCTTCAAAGATGTAGTTGAGATGAAATATTATCCCCGAATTTCGACAATTTCCATCGTTTTAATCGTAAAATTCCTTATTGCGCAGTTAAGACCATTTCACGCTAAAAATAGCTCCAAAGACACCGATTCCTTCCTTCCTCGTCCACGTCTAGGCTGAAACTGCATACAGGCCACGAAAACGGGCGCAAATGTTCGCACGTGCTCACCTCTAGCCAATCACGAACAAGCACAGAAAGCGCGACGTCTTCTCATTGGTTGACTCGCATACCACAGATCTACTGCTGGCATGCACTGTACAGCACTACCACAGTGGCCTCTAGCGAATGACATTGACTTCGCAATCTTAGTGAAAGTAATATACTTAAGGCTTGTAACGATTCGTTACAGTAGTAGTAGTAGTAGTAGTAGTAGTAGTAGTAGTAGTAGTAGTAGTAGTAGTAGTAGTAGTAGTAGTAGTAGTAGTAGTAGTAGTAGTAGTAGTAGTAGTAGTAGTAGTAGTAATGTCACGAAAATCTTAATCGCGCACATGGTCACACAGAGATGCGAATCTGAGGCGCGGTTAGGCGGTTCGTTTCGATTGCTGTACGACAGAGCGCTCGTTTTGTATTGCGGAGTGTACGCCTGTACGGGTTCAAGCCTGCTTCTCTGAGACAGTTACTGTGTCGGGACAATGATCAAGTCCTTCACTCACAATTGCTCAGCATCATCAATTGATGCTTCGCCATTAGATAGTGGCGATAGATAAATGCTTAATAGCAATAATCTTATAATAAAAGGCTTAGAAAATGGTTTTTAAATGTTATAAAAGGCTGAAATGGCTCGACGTTCCCGGATCGAGTTCCTTAGTTAAGGTAAATTCTATAGTGGAGATGTGTTCTTTAGCTAAAATAGTTATTTCGTTTAGATGTGTTCTTTAATTGAGAAAGTTCTGTAGTTAAGATATGTTCTATGGTTAAGAAGCGTTCCTTAGTTTACATGTAGTTGTGTTCTTTAGTTACGATAGTTCTTAAGTTTAGATGCGTTCTTAAGTTAAGATAGTTCTTGAGTTAAGATGTATTCTTTAGTTAAGATAGTTCTTTAATTTAGATGTGTTCATTAGTTAAGATAGTTCTTTAGTATAAGATAGCATTTTAGTTAAAATGTGTTCTCTAGTTAAGATATGTTCCTTAGTTTAGATGGGTTCTTTAATTAAGATAGTTCTTTATTAAAATGTGTTCTTTAGTTAAGATAATTATTCAGTTAAGAAAGTTCTTTAATTAAGATGTTCTTCAGTTAAGACGTGTTCTTTAAATAAGATCGTTCTTATGTGTTCTTTAGTTAAGAAAGTTCTTTAGTTAAGATATGTTCTTCAGTTAAGAAGTGTTCTTTAGTTAAGATGTGTTCTTTAGTTAAGATTGTTCTTTAGCTTAGATGTGTTCTTTAGTTAAGATAGTTCTTTAGTTAGATGTGTTCTCTGGTTAAGATGTGTTCTTTAGTTGAGATAGTTCCTTAGTTAAGATGTGTTCTTTAGCTAGGATAGTCTTTAGTTAAGATGTCTTCTTTAGTCAAGATAGTTCTTTAGTTCAGGTGTGTTTTTAATTATGCTCTTAAGTTAACACGCTTTCTTTGGTGAAGATAATTCTTTAGTTTAAATGTGTTTTTAGTTAAGATAGTTCCTTAGTTAAGAAGTGTTCTTTAGCTAAGATAGTTCTTAACTTAAGATGTGTTCTTTAGTTAATATAGTTCTTTTGTTAAGATTTGTTCTTTATTTATGTTCTTTAGTGAAGCTGCGTTCTTTATTTAAAATAATTCTATAGTTTAAATGCGTTATTTAGTTAAGTTAGTTCTTTAGTTTAGATGTGTTCTTTAGCTAAGATAGTTCATAACTTAAGATGTGTTCTTTAGTTAAGATAGTTCTTTTGTTAAGATGTGTTCTTTAATTAAGTTCTTTAGTTAAGATGCGTTCTTTAGTTAAAATAATCATGTAGTTTAAACGCGTTATTTAGTTAAGATAGTTTCTAAGTTTAGATGTGTTCTTTAGTTAAGGTAGTTCTATAACTTAGATGTTCTTTTGTTAAGATGGTTCCTACGTTTAGATGTTTTCTTTAGTTAGGATAGTTCTTTAGTTAAGATGTGCTCTTAAGATAGTTCTTTTGTTAAGATTTGTTCTTTAATTATGTTCTTTGGTTAAGATGCGTTCTTTTGTTAAGATAATTATTTAGTTTAAATGTGTTATTTAGTTAAGTTAGTTCTTTAGTTTAGATGTGTTCTTTAGTTAAGATAGTTCTTTAGTTAAGATGTGTTCTTTATTTAGGTTCTTTAGTTAATATATTTCTTTAGTTAAGATGTCTTCTTTAGTTGGGATAGTTCTTTAGTTAAGACTGTGTTCTTTAATTATGTTCTTTAGGTTCGATGCGTTCTTTAGTTCAGATAGTTCTTTAGTTAAGATGTGTTGTTTAATTAGGATTGTTCTTTACCTATGTTGTGTTCTTTAGTTAAGATAGTTCTTTTCTAAGATGCGTTCTTTAGTTACAATAGTTCGTTTGTTAAGATGTGTTCTTTAATTATATTCTTTAGCTAGGATGTGTTCATGAGTAAGATAGTTCTGTGGCTGAGATGTGTTATCTAGTTAAGATAGTTATTTAGTTTAAATGTGTTCTTTGGTTAAGATAGTTCTTTAGTTAATATGTTATCTTTAGTTAAGATGTGTTCTTTCGTTAGTTATTTACCTAAGATTAGTTCCTTAGTTAAGATAGTTCTTAAGGCAAGATATGTTCTTTAGTTGACATGTGTTTTTAGTTAAGACAGTTCTTTAGTTTGGATGTGTTCTTTAGTTAAGATAGTTCTTTAGTTGAAATGTGTTCTTTAGTTAAGATAGTTCTTTAGTTAAGATAGTTCTTTAGTTAAGATAGTTCTTTTGTTGAGATGTGCTCTTTAGGTAAGATAGTATTTTGTGATGTGTTGTTTAATTACATTCTTTAGTTAAGATGTGCTTTTTTGGTTCTTTAGCTTAGACGTGTTCTATAGTTAAGATATGTTCTTTAGTTAAAATTTATTCTTTAGTTAAGATAGCTCTTTATGTGTGTTCTTTAGTTAGGACAATTCTTTAGTTAAGATTTGTTCATTAGTTGAGATAGTTATTTAGTTCAGATATGTTGTTTAGTTAAGATATGTTCTTAAGCTTAGAAGTATTATTAACGAAACAACTATCTTAACTAAAGAATACATCAAAACCAAAACCAAAAAACCCATTTGAACCAAAGAACACAACTTAACTAAAGAACTATCTTAACTAAAGAACACTTCTAAGCTTAAGATAAGTTAAGATTAGTTAAGATAGTTCTTTAGTTAAGTTGTGTTCTTTGGTTCAAATGGGTTGTTTGGTTTTGGTTTTGATGTATTCTTTAGTTAAGATAGTTGTTTCGTTAATATGTGTTCAATAGTTAAGATATCTAATTTAGTTAATATATGTTCTTTCACTTAGATAGTTCTTTAGTTAAAATGTGTTCTTTAGTTAAGATATTTCTTTCATTAAAATATGTTCTTTAGTTAAGATATGTAATTTAGTTAAGATATGTTCTTTTGCTTAGATAGTTCTTTAGTTAAGATGTGTTCTTTAGTTAATATATCTCTTTAGTTAAGAGATGTTCTTTAGTTAAGATGTTCTTTAGTTAAGATTCTTTGGCTGAGATGTGTTCTTTGATTGTATTCTTCAGTTAGGATGTGTTTTTTGGTTGAGATAGTTCTTTAGTTTAGATGTGTTCTTTAGTTAAGATAATTCTTTACTTTGTATGTGTTCTTTAATTAAGATGTGTTCTTTTTGTTAAGGTAATTCTTTAGATAAGATGTATTCTTTAGCTAAGATATGTTCTTTAGTTAAGATGTGTTCTTAAGTTAAGATGTGTTCAAAAGATGTGTTCTATAGTTAAGATATGTTCTTTAGTTAAGATATGTTCTTAAGTTAAGATGTGTTCTTTAGTTAAGATATATTAGACATATCTTGAAGTTCTTCATCTGTGATTGTTGATCTTGAGTTGTAATCTGTTAGGATTCCTGGATGAAGATGAATGAAAACATGAATGAATACCTGCTTAAGATATGATTTTTGTTGCTGAGGTAGTGCTGGTGCTGCTGGATGGTCAGGCTGCCTTTTCGTCTTCTTTTTCACACAGCGTGTCTCCCGGAACAGTTTCAGTGTGCCAATTGTTACTGTATTCTGGCTCCCGATTACTGCAATGGCAAAAGAGACTGTGCAGATGCAAGTGATGAACCAATCGGATTTTGTAAGTACCAAATCAGATGCTGTGAGTACCCAATTGGATGTTGTAAGTACCCAATCGGATGTTATGAGTACTAAATCAGATATTCAAAGTACCAATTGGATGTTCTAAGTACCGAATTGAATGTAAGTACCCAATCGGATGCTATAAGTACTCAATCAGATGCAAGTACCCAATTGCATGTTGTAAGTACCAAATTGGATGTTGTAAGTACCCAATTGGTCTTGAGGATATTGACCTGATTACGACTTGGTTTTGGTGTGCAATTGGTTGATGCCTTGTGCATTTGACAACGGCGCAATAGAAGTTACTAATTACAATTACAGTGTAAAATCTAATTTTTGTAATCATCCAGCCATAGTTACAAAGTGTTGGCAACTTTTTAAACTTAGCCTAGGCATATGTCTTCGCTACTGTGTGAAGAATGCGCCATCTCTGGAGACATTCAAATCGCAGCTAAAGACATTATCTTTTTAAGAGTATCATATGACCGTCGCTAATTTTTTTTATCTCGTGTTTAGCACCCTTTTCTTTGGCTTTGTCAGTTGTATGTCGATATATAAATGTTATTACTATAATTAGTAGTCGTACTAGTGCTTTATTCCTTGAAAAAGTTTACGGAACTGAACAATTATGGAAGGGCTACGTCGAGGGAATTGGGAAATTATTTTTAATAGCTGAAAAAATGTGCCGGAGCGTTCCGGCAGAAAAAACACTGATTACTACTTTTTATTATTATTATTATTATTTTCCCCGAGGTACATAGCCTATTTATAACTCTCTATTGTCCTATAGTCAGTCGTTCGATGGCATTTTATTACATTATATAAAAGCCATGTGCAGTTATTCTGTGCTGTGAACGAGATACCTATAATTTGTCTATATTGGCCCTCACTCATCCTTCAATCTGGCCTAAAGTGCAGACAGTCGCTCCCGAGACACTTTCTGCAGCTGGTCTTCGGGGGGGGGGGTGGGCGTCAAGTGTACGTACGCAGGAGGGGGGGGTGGAAGAAAGTACGCTTGCGAACAGGGGGAGGGGGTCCAATTTTCCCGGGATTTTGTGTACGTAATATATGGATGGCCCCTAACCATAGTACTGTGGTAGGCCTATTCACTTTAAAGATGTATATTTCGTGTGCCTTGTTAGTAATATAAACGAACAGAAAATTCATGAAGTCCGTCATGTTACGCCCCTCTCACTGGCCGCTTCCAACTAATTAATATAATTGACCAATGACGTCACTTTTTTAAATGGCGACATTCCGACGGACGTTCGTTGAACACTCAGTTCAAAGTAAATATACCTAAAGGGCTACTCCTTTAAACTAACGGCTTAAAATTTACTTAAACTAATTTATTTAGGTGGCGAACACGCTAAAACGCACGAAAATACATTACAAATCTGTGTAAAACCGTCTTAGGTCAGCCAAAGTTCTTCCCGGCTTTTCGCCAGCTGTCGCCACTCATGGTACTCGGAGTCAGTCGCTAAGGAGTTACCGACTGACTTGATAAGTTAGCGACTGACTTAGCGACTCAGTCGAATAAGTCGCATGCTTATCGACTGACTAAGTCGCTTAGACTTATCGACTGACTTAGCGACTTGCTATCGACTTCTCAGGTAATCAGGTATGTCTATTGGACATACTTGATTACCTAACAATATAATGCATTTGACCGCATACTGTACTGACTACTGACCGTGCCATCATTTCCGTGGGCAATAGATGGAACCCATGTAGGCTGTATACGGGTTCAATATGGGAATATGGGCATGCTGACAGAGGACAGACTAATGACTGTGAAAATTAATGTCAATGTGAAATTGTGAAATTGAGCGCTAGATAAATCGAATGATGCGAGGACTCGCCGAGGAGAATTTATAGCTGTACCCGATCTTACGGCCAACCAGTTGGTCAAAACTGCTGATGCGTAGCTCTTTCAGGCAGTTACAGAGTACGAGAATCATGTACTCCGGCACTTATTCCGGGTGTGAGAATTGTAGAAAAAAGGCTGTGGGTTTGACTTTGATCCATGTGGAGTTGAATATTTTATTCGTATTTTTTAAACAGAAGTCAGCGAAATTTGAAAGCAGCAGATTTGAACACTAGCAGTTTTGCAAGCCAAACTCGAATCAAAATCATTTCCTTTGTTGAGAAAATAAAAAATTGCATACACGTACACCATGAAAATTTCTTCACTTTGTTAAAGATTCAGAATCAAATAATGCTAAATCACACCAGCACAACTGAGAGGGGTTGGAAACGACCCAAAAATCCCCAACAATTCTCACCCTGATTATTCCCCTCTTCGTAATCACCAACACCATCTTCGTAATAGAATGCAAAAATTCACTTTACCAAATAAAGACAACAACTGTATCTTCCATATTCTCTATAAGCACTCTTACTAAAAGAGCAAAACTCTCTCTTTTAATGTACCAAGCTTGTTTTCCTCATCAATCGAATATTGTATTGTATTGTAAGTGTTGCTCATGTCGTGCTGCTGATGTCTTCGTCAAATCGAAACTTTGAAACCGCGATTAAGCAACAAGCAAAATATTAAGTGAACGAAGTCGCTAGCAGTCGATAGCTTAGCGACTGGCTTCGACTTAAGTGCTTAACGGCGGCGGCGGATGGCGGCGGCGCCGAGGACTAGCCACGCATAGGGAACGATATTATTTACTTACGTGGCGAACAGGCTGAAAAGAACGAGTGAAAATACATTTTAAAATTCTTTTTAAACTGTCTTAGGACAGGCAAACATCTAGTATCATCACAAGAATGATAAGCTTGAAACAGTCATAAAAATACGGAAACTAAATGGACATTTAAAAAATGTGGGCGATAACTAAAAATGGATAGTTAGATTGTTGACGAAACTACGCAGCGTCTTACTTAGTTGAACCTAAGTTGGACATTTTCGCTCCTTTGTCCTTTAGCATAATAAATCGATCGTTAGCAAACGCTGGTCCAACTCTTTGGAACCACAATCCACGTAACTATAAGACAACTAACTCTGGCCTCTGCTTGTATATCTCGTCAACTCGACTCATCTCGCAATATCTCTTTCCGGTTGTTCACTGAAAACTGAAACATAATTATAACACTTCAATTATAATCCTAACTTTCACTCTTTTTCTTATCTCTCTCGTTGCTGCAATTACACATTCCATCTGTGTTGCTGTTCACCGCAGCAATCTGCCTTCCAACATGCATAGGGGGCTACCCTTTGGATTTGGAGAACAACTGAAAAGCGTAGGCGCCGTTTTGAGAGTGGGATGGGGCAGTAGCGGGTTCAGTTTCAACAGTTTTGGGTTGGGGCAGTTGCGGATTCAGTTTCAACAGTTTTGGGGTAGGGCAGTTGCGGATTCAGTTTCAACAATTTTGGGGTGGGGCAGTTGCGGATTCAGTTTCAAAACAATTTTGGGGTGGGGCAGTTGCGGATTTAGTTTCAACAATTTTGGTGTGGGGCAGTTGCGGATTCATACAACAATTTTTACTACACATTTTTAGTCATCGCCCAATTTTGGGGTGGGGTTATTAATAATGTCCATTTTAGTTTCCGTATTTTGATTAGGGCCTAGCGTTTCAAACCTATTCTTATGACAAAAGGCACACGGAAATCTAAATCTTTATGGTAAATATCACAGATTCAAACCCACTTCTTGGATCAATTACATAGCGCATGTGATGTACTCAAAAGGCTCCGAATTTAGCGTCTAGAAACACACTTGCGAATATAAATACCTACATACGGCTCCAGGTTTCGAGTGGAGACGTGTTCCCTCTGCGCCAGCGTCCTACTGATTACGATTACGATTACGTGAGCGATAATAGATGATGTAGATCAGATAGCGATGATGTAGATGGGCCAAAATGATCACTGGCGTGTCGAGGATTCAAATACCAGCTTGCTATAATTAGGCGGAATATGATCTTCCATTTTTTGATGGAGCGGGTCCCCATTTCCGCCCCTACTTGGTGATTGCTTCCGGTCGCGTAGCTGACCTATCGCCAGCGCCAACTGTTCTGGTTCGTTGAACCGATAGCGTTTGGGGGAGAGGTGAATTTCGTTCTGCATCGCTGAGTGGAGAGTGCTGTCTGACGTCACTAGTGGACGTGGTCATAGGCTGGTCTTTGTTGGAGGTGATTACAATGTTGGGTCAATCGGTGGGCGCTGGACGAGGAATTCGTTTTGGAAAAGAGGTGAAGGTAAGACAATTCTTCGCACAATTCTATAGAAACTTACCACAGGCGTCGTCACGTGATCTATATTATATCGGCTGAGATACACGCACAACAAGACACTCAGACTTAGGCTAATCAACTCCGCCACTGTCTGTACTCTGGTAGTGCCAGTACCAGGCCTAGATACAGGTGGAGGGCGACGCTAATCGGTTGTGTTATGATGCAACGTCGTTAAATGGCAACAAAACAGACTTGGAGGTTCAGTGCCCAATACGTAGGAATTAGTTATTTGGTCGCAAGGTATTTACTCAGACTGAAATCAACCATTCGGTTATTTAGCGCCAGTGATAAGCTGGTCTCCATGACGTGGTTATTGTGTGGCGCTGAGATATTTAGGAGATTTACATTACATTACCTTACTCCTCTGCCATTCAGTGGTCACTGAGTTAGATCCGGTTTTCTTCTAAGGGACGATTTACTCATTTTCCGATGCCAACTCACTTATGCGATAAGGATTCTTTTCTCGTCTTGCTTTCGTATTGTCCAGCACTCTGAAATAACAATGACCGTTCTCTACTCTCGCATGTTTATTGTGGCATATTTTCGGCCCAACCCTGTCTGCACTTTTGAGGACGCGGATCCCTTGATGACCTGAGAAACGGAAGAAAAGTTGTTGCGTTTTGTGATTGTCTTCTGCTTTTAATCTCTGTCGTGTTTCTCTTTACGATGTCGATCAGCGGTATTAAAGGTATTCAACAGGAATTCATTACGGTAATTAGCAATTCATCCAATAGACATAGATCTATAACGTGTCCAACGGGTTTTAAATGCATAAATGTACATGTATACATTTACACTCATAAATATATTTATTTCAGAGTGCTGGACAATACATGCATATAGATATATGCATTCATAAATACATACAAACATACACAAATACATACATGCATACATACTACTCCACATGACTACATACATTCATGCATACATACATACAAACTATATATTTATGAATGCATGTGTGAATGTATTTATGTGTGTATTACACTTAAATACATTCAAACATACATAATGCATCCATACATACAATACATGCATATATACATGCATGCATACATACATACATACATGTGTATACATACATGTGTATACATACATACTTACGAACATACATGGGTACATACAACATTCATAAATACATACATGCATACATACATGTATACATACACAACAAATATACATACGTACATACATATTACTGTGTAGGAATCTTGACCAAGTCATTCATTCCCAATTACTCAGTGCCAATGTATAACATTGTATAATCAACATTGTACAACCATCTTGTAACTCGAGGTAACTTGACACCTGTGGTTGACCTTTGGTTTCTCGGGAACAGCAAGCAATAGAATTGTAATTCTGATTGTTTGTCTTGTGGAGGGATTACAGCACTTTCATAAAAATGAGATTACCTTATACGTTGTGATTCACAGAAAAACAATTATAGAGAGGCGCCGCCAGGCTTAAAAAATTGGACGCATACTCCCTCCCGTCTCCTCCAATCCACACTCGTCCTCTGTCTGCCACTCGTAGTCATACACTGAAAATACTCAGAGTGACTCATAAAAGTACAGTATAACACATGCTTATGATATCTTATGATATCATTTATACATACTGTATGGTAAACCAAAATTACTCAGTG
Source organism: Allolobophora icterica (assembly GCA_963556255.1). Taxonomy (NCBI): domain Eukaryota; kingdom Metazoa; phylum Annelida; class Clitellata; order Crassiclitellata; family Lumbricidae; genus Allolobophora; species Allolobophora icterica. The sequence goes on along the minus strand of OY744607.1, from coordinate 33,966,436 downwards.
AAAGACTTAAATTGTCAAATATATCGATGCGATAAGATTTGATTTGGTGGGTGGACGCATGTGTGTCCAGTGCGTCACGCTGCTGCGTGTCTGGAAATATAGCTAACTTTTTACGACAATTGACTCCCCCTTAATATTAAAGTCATTTGAACTATACAGACTAACTGGCCTGTGCCTGATATGACATCGTACTTGTTCCAGCGGATTTTGGTGGCTCTTCAACGGGGAAAGACATCTGGTTTTCCATTACATTGCCACCACATTACGAGCTCTGCTGAGATGGCGCTTCAGACAATAATAACTATGATACCGTTCTTTAATAATAATAATAATAATAATAATAATAATAATAATAATAATAATAATAATAATAATAATAATAATAATAATAATAATAATAATAATAATAATAATAACAGGGCCTAATAATAATAATAATAATAATAATAATAATAATAATAATAATAATAATGATAATAATAATGACCTTTTCCAGCCCCTATAGTCTACATAGAGGAGGAGGAGGACGAGGACGAGGACGAGGACGAGGAGAAGGAGGAGGAGGAGGAGGAGGAGGAGGAGAAAAAAAGAAGAAGAAATACCTGAGAAGACTCTAATGCTTTAATACCGTCGCCTTTTGGAGAACCTTCGAGCAGCCAGATGATGATGATGATGATGATGATGATGATGATGATGATGATGATGATGATGATGATGATGATGATGATGATGATGATGATGATGATGATGATGATGATGATGATGATGATGATAATAATAATAATAATAATAATAATAATAATAATAAACTAATAATAATAAACTAATAATAGTAGTAGTAGGTCTATTGATATTAATAATAGGGCCTACATGCTTTTTGTAGTGCTATAGCACACGTGTATTTGTGTTGGCGTATGTATGTAGGCTATGTTATCCATTCAATGGCGGTCATTTATATGTAGGCTATTTGTCATAGTTATTCACTTAGAAATATCTATAGATCCGTTGTGATGGTTGCACGAGAGATATTCATTCACCAAACGTCTATTTACGGGTTCTTTGTATGCAAATTTATTCAAATGGTCGATCGTCAAATGAAATTTTCAAACGTATGCAGCGCCATCCGTAAAATGTTGCCTAATTTGCCTATATCAACACAGAATCGATGAGTCTTGGGCAAACACGATCACTCCGAGCAAAAATCTGTGAAATTCTACTTCGACTAAGTCTAAAAAGTTTCTTCCTTACGGATTTACTACTTAAAGGAAGTTTTACAATTGATGAATGGTTTCTTTAAAATGACGCCATGCGCTTTTGAAGTCGCTACGTTAGACTTACATAAGTATCTAGATGCGTTACATGCGTACATAGAACGTATACGTACGTTACATACATCAATACATATACTACAAATGCGTTACTTACATACATAAATATATATATACATACATGCACACATACATACATACACCCACGTGTGCACTGTGCATAGATTATACATACATGCATACATGCACGTCCTCATCCGCGCATATAATTATTATCGCTAGGCCTAGCTGTGACCCGTAATAGCTTACAGTGACTAGTCTTATAGATGATGCAGTTGATCCGCGTTTGTGTGTTTCTTCTTGCCATTGTTGACTATTTACAGCAGATTATGAATTCGAATGTTCTTGACTCCTATGCTACCAATGTTTCCAATTCCAACGTGTTAACAATAATTATTCAAACGAAATACTTTAGCTGTTGTAATTTATCGTGGGGTTCTTTTCTTCTGGACATCGTATAGTTGCGACACGTGTGATCCCTGATCACTGTCTGCCACTATGAATGAGAACTCGCCTGTTGCATACCATTGACCGAACAGAATACGTTGCCTCTAGAGCTGCTGAACAGAGGAGTAATTTCTCCGTGACTGATGATTGCATCGTCATGAAGACGCTGCGCAGGATGCTGCTGCTGCTGCTGCTGCTCCTGTTGCAGCAGCAGCACCTGGGTCGACTCTTTCAATCTTCTCTACTTACTTATGGATTCCACGCATCTTCAGCAGCTGAGGACTGGCTGCGGCGGAGGCGGCGGGCGGTCGATTCCTTGCAGACGCGCAGACATGCTGCTGCTACTGCTGCTGTTGCAAGTGATGCTCTGAATGGCGATGTATAGTGAGCATATGCACGTAGGCACGAAATAAGGCGCCTCCTCCTTTAGGGTGTGATCGTGCGGAAGTCTACACGAACACTTCCATCGGCTCACGGCTTAAGCTGGAGACTTTCCCAAAAGCTGCCCGTCTACGCACGCCCCGTGTGTCCGCCCACCCGTCAGGAAGACAGACAGAACGATGGATGGACAAACATGCAGGCAGGCAGGTGGACAGCCGGACAGGCAGGTAGGCAGACGGACAGACAGACAGACGTAAGAAAGGACAGGCAGGCCGAGAGGCAGGGAAGACGACCAGATGGAGAGGGATTAGGCGTCGGTCGATGGGAAGAAGAGGAGGAGAAGGAGGAGGAGGAGGAGGAGGAGGCGATAGATGCTGACGATTGGATTCTGCCGACGTGAGATGATGATGGTTCATAAACGGGAAAATATCGACAACATGTGCATACATGGACGCCAGAAAACATGCACCCGATGAACGAACGAACGAACGAACGAACGGTCTCCCTTACTCAACCGCCGCAGCAGAAGCACCGAATGAGGCGGCGCTGGCTTTAGGCCCCCGAGGCCTTCGATTGATACATAGGTAGGAAGACATTCAAACACCGGGAAAAGTGTTTTCGTTCTGCCTCCTACGACGACCGAAGAAATTGTTTACGGAATGTAGCGCACGATATTCGGAACAAAACATAACATCGACTCATAGACGCTTTATAGTAATTGCTACGTTGCCATGGCGTCGTATAGGCCCTTAAGGCCTACGCACGTGTCCTCCATCTAGACACTTAATTATAAGTGTAGCCGAGACGAATACGTGACGAGATATTTTCTCGTTGGACTAAATAAGATATGTCTAGAAAAGGCGCAACATAAAAGCCTTGGAATTCTGTATATATATACATATAATTATAGGAAGGCGAAGGATTATCCAGATTTGGGAGAATGTTAGCGACGTTGATTCTTGGAGACGTTGAATTCGGACGAAACCGTTGTCCATCGTCGCTGGTCATCGGTCTGCAGTCCATCCCCTCGCCCGAGAGCGCTCTGACCATCGCTGGACTGGACAAATGGTGTTTAGTATGCGCAGGTCAGTCGGTGGGGCAAATAGCATAACGCTGATGGGTTATTATCTACAAGCGTTCGCGTCATATATATATCCACATTTATCATCATAATTTCAAAGCAGACACTTTGATCGGGATCAGACATGTTTAGATCGACATTTAGTCTAACTACTGCCTACGTCTATTTTATTTATATTTATTCATTTATTGCACTTATTACGTTCCGCAATGTCAGTAAATCTGTGGAACTGAGGCGCAGGACAAATGCGAGCGAACAAGTTGTCCATTGTCGATCGTCTTACACGGATTTCGCTCAGCCTGACCACCTGAACCGCAATCGTTAGGACTGAACCGAGGACGCCACCAAATGGACAGCATGCAAAGCCTTTCAATAAGTTAGCTTTTTATGCAGGATGATACGCATGAAATCTCTCGATTGGTCTTAGTTTAACTCAGCGAATAGCGTTCAATGGCAGTGGAATGTATTGTATAATCCTATACTGCAATGTATTGGCGTGTATCGTAATGTAATGCAGCGAGATGTTTTGTAATGTAATACATTGGAAGATGTTCTATTGCAATGTAGTGGAATGTATTGAAATATAATGTACTGCAATGTGCCATGCAGCGACAGAAGCTTTCTTCTCAGACGTGTGGTCGATTTTATAATGTGATTGATTGTTTTGGTGGATGTAGTACAAGAAGATTGTTGTCTTCGCTCAGTCATGATGAGCCAGTTGTTGTGTCGGACATAATTAGAATAAAATGCATTTATCTTAACGAAACGGAGGAGTAAAACCTTTGTGTTGACAAAGACATTAAACCGAAGTTTAAAACGTTAACTTAGCTTGCTCACGTTTTTGTCGTTAGCGCTATGATGCTGTCATTGCTGTTGCTGCTGTTGAAGTTGTTGTTGAAGCATTTGTGTTGTCATTGCTATTGTTGCGATTTATTGTCGTTAATGTCGTCGTTATTGTTGCTATTAACTTGCCTGTCCACTGTACTTGGGTTTGTTCTGGGTTTGCTCACCATTTGCATTTATATCGGAATACCCTTGATGTAGGCCTATGTTTGTTTGACTACGGCTTACTCAAGACGACCTTCAATTGACCTTCAATTGACCTTCAATTGATGTCATCTGCGTCATTTTAACAGCGCTACATAATTCGTTAGATTGGATTAAATTAGATTGTGCTGCTGTTGTCATTTTATTGTTGTTTATTGGTGCTGTTTCTTTTATTGTTGTTGATGTTGCTGTTGCCATTTGAAGGCCTGCACGTGCGGGACCATTTGCCCTTTGCAGACTTTGTTGCATGTTCGGCTGGATTCCAGTTCCTCATGCCATTGAGACGTCTATGCCAGTTGCTATCCAGGTGATCGAGGCCTTTCATTTCATCGCTCCTCCAGGACCTCTGCTGAGTCTAGCAGCTCTATGCAGCCGTGTGCTTAACGGCACTTATAGCAGAGGCCATGACAGGTTTAGAATCTCAAGGCCGCCATTTCTCTTCATCAACGGCGCCTCAATGTATCGGTCATCGGTGCGTCACTGGCGATGAGTTAAGCTGGCCTTCGTTTGCAGCAGCCAGCCTTGGAAGGGGTCGTGACCTTTGTACTGGATTCGAAATTTTAAGAAAACTATACCTGTTGTGAGAGAGAGAGAGAGATAGAGAGAGAGATAGAGAGAGAGAGAGAGAGAGAGAGAGAGAGAGAGAGAGAGAGAGAGAGAGAGAGAGAGAGAGAGAGAGAGAGAGAGAGAGAGAGAGAGAGAGAGAGAGAGAGAGAGACAGAGAGACAGAGACAGAGACAGAGACAGAGACAGAGACAGAGACAGAGACAGAGACAGAGACAGAGACAGAGACAGAGACAGAGACAGAGACAGAGACAGACAGAGACAGAGACAGAGACAGAGACAGAGACAGAGACAGACAGACAGACAGAGACAGAGACAGAGACAGAGACAGAACGAGAGAGACTGGGACAGGGATGAGGACAAGGACAGGGAGAGAAAGAGAGACTGATATCGTCAGCTTCATTGATTTGCTCTTAAGGTGGTCCGCGGTCTTTCTCCCGAACATAATAATAATAATAATAATAATAATAATAATAATAATAATAATAATAATAATAATAATAATAATAATAATAATAATAATAATAATAATAATAATAATAATAATAATAATAATAATAATAATAATAGCTTATTCATTCATTTATTCCCGCAATCAGTAAAATGTGTGCAAACAGCACTAATTTCGCTGGGCAGGCTGGAACCTGCAGTGATGGGAGTCAGATTTAGTGCGCTACCGAATAGACCAGTGTATCATGAAGACGGCTGCAGTGAGATGACCTATGCAGGAGGTCACAGTGTTAGAGTCTTCGGCGTGGAGAGACGAAGGAAAGAACGAAGGAAAGGCGGAATGGAGGAAAATGTGGCCTTGTGATGGAAAAGATGGCTAGGACTTCATGCATGGATGAATGGACTTCATGCATGGATGAATGGACTTCATGCGTGGATGAATGGACTTCATGCATGGATGAATGGACTTCATGCGTGGATGAATGGACTTCATGCATGTATGAATGGACTCCATGCATGTACATATGAATGAAGTCGGCTGCATTTTAGGCGCTGTTCAGCCATGCAGGCGCTACATGAAGTGACCTTGAGGAGGAGGAGGACGAGGACGAGGACGAGGCTCCTATTCCGCGCACATCAGAGACTGCAATTGACGCATCAAGTATGACATGAGCATCACTTGGCCTTCGTGCAAAGGTTAATCAATCATTTCCAAGATGGCAAGCCTTGAAAGGACTCATAAGAGCGCAACAGAAATGTTGAGCTATATCATATCCTGCTAAGATGCATAAATCCCTCTGCACCCTCTTCTCCCTACTCATGCTCCTCGGTCCTCACACTCCAAGAATCCGACCCGTTCTCAACATTTCGGAATACATTACAATGATTACATGCCATCTTTCTGTAAATATAAAAAAATGAAAAAGAAAAGAACTATAATATTACATGCAATATTTCTGTAAATATAATAAAATGAAAAAGAAAAGAACTATAGGCTAATAATAATTCTCTCTAGCATAAAACAATTTGTACGCCCTTCAGATTTTAACCTAAAAGATAGAAAATGATTGCAATAAATTACTATTGTTATTAGTTTTAGCAATTCTGTGTAATTTTCAATGTTCTCCAAAATAATACAAATAATAGTAATGATAGTATTAGTAGTAGTAGTTTCCGAATGCTTTAGAGCAAATAAGTTGTCTTTAAACATTGACAAAACTTGCTTTGTAGCCTACTGTTTTGTTCTCAGCGTAAGCTCGTTCTTGGATGATTATAATTTGTTACATTTGTTAATTAGGCCTACACCTCTCGCTTAAACTGCTTGATCACACTGCATAAACGCGCTGTAAAGGTCTACGCACAATTAGTAGATTACCTTCATGTGCTATAATTTTTTATAGAGTTCTGCACCAGCTTTTGCCAGCCTAGGAAAATTGACGCTTTATTGCATTACCAAGCTTCAATTTTGTATATTTATGTATCAGTTCACTAACAAAATGCTTCCTTCACCCTTTATCCACGTCTCGGATATCCATGCTCATTACACGAGATACTCAGACAAATTACGCGCAGAATTTCGCACTAACACCCGACAATTGGACCAACCGTATGGAAGTCTCAGCCATCTCTACTTGAATATCCGCCCACTGTGCATCATCTTAAGAAGTGCATAATACAAACTTTATGGCTTACTTGTTATGTGGTTTGGCTTTGATCTGTATGCATGGGCGTCCGCAGGAATTTTTACGGTGGTGCAAAATTTTTGTGTGGGGTAAAATAACGTTTTGCTATTCATGAACACAGAACACGTGATAACTTTAAAAATAAATAATGGTCAAGGGCTTTACCTAAATAACTAGCCTACAGGTTTTTCACATTGGAAAACGTGTTGGGACTGTTGTAATAATCATAATAATCAAATCGTTTAATTTTTATAAAATATGCGAAAAATCCAGAGGGGAAAATGCCCCTCCTGCCCCCTTCCGAACGCCCATGTCTGTATCTGCGTAAGTGTGTGTTTTCGTTCCGTTTTCTTTTATTTCTTTTCTGTTGCACTTATAAAATGATTTGTCCAATGTAATGACATTAAAAGCTTTAATTGCGCTTTGATATGGAAAATATTCAAAATAACACTGTACGTATAAAGTTAACAAAACCTGATGAACTGTGAAACTGTTGAAAACTATTTGACCCTATTATCGGAACTCGTTGAATGACAACTAAAACATACTTTCTTTGAGTGACTGAAATATCGATTGTTGTTATTGGTGTTCAATAAACTGATTGACATAGCAGCGCGGTCCACGATCCAATTAGTAATTTAAAAACGTAAACATGACGTCGGCACCATCTCGCGAATAATATGACAACAAAGTAATTTCTTTGAACTATGTTCCAGGAAAGGGACAGAGACAGGGACACGGACAGCGGGAGGTAAGGACACAAAGAGGCAACAGAAAATCCGCAGGATACAGATTCATGTACAGATATATATATATATGCATATATCTGTACATGTATATATAAAACATATATAGGTGTATATATATACATATATCCGGTACACAAGCATAGTGCTGAAATAGCTCGATGCCCCTACTCCTGTCTTTCTGCTCATCTTCCCTCTCCTCTTCTTCCTCATGCTATGCATCCTCTTCCTCCACCTCTTTCCTCTCTTCTCCAATCTCCTATTTCCTCCTCGTCGTCTTCCTGCTCTTCTTTCGGTTCCTCATCTTACTCCTCTTCTTCCTCCTTCTCTTTATCGTCTTCTTCCTAATCCTCCTCCGCCTCCGCCTCCGCCTCCTCCTCTTATTTCGTCCCTTCCTCTCCATCCGATGGCTGTTGGTTGACCCTCGTGTTTCTACTCGTGTTTCTATTCCTTCGTTGAAGTTCTGATTACAGTGCAGCGTCTGTGTTACAACCGAGGTCAGCTGCACATGGAGCGTCTGTTGATCTATGGGCGGTCTGTGGTCGGTCGGTCTATGGCCGGTCTGTGGTCGGTCGGTCTATAGTCGGTCAATATTCGGTCGGTCTATGGTCGGTCAATAGTCGGTCGGTCGGTCTATGGTCGGTCAATAGTCGGTCGGTCTATGGTCGGTCAATAGTCGGTCGGTCTATGGTCGGTCTATGGTCGGTCTATAGTCGGTCAATAGTCGGTCGGTCTATGGTCGGTCTATGGTCGGTCTATGGTCGGTCTATGGTCGGTCAATAGTCGGTCGGTCTATGGTCGGTCTGTGGTCGGTCTATGGTCGGTCTATGATCAGTCTATGGTCGGTCTGTGGTCGGTCGGCCTGTGGTCGGTCAATAGTCGGTCAGTCTATGGTCGGCCAGTCTATGGCCGGTCTATGGCCGGTCTATGGTCGGTCTGTGGTCGGTCTATGGTCGTTCTATGGTCGGTCTATTGTCGGTCGGTCAATGGTTGGTCTGTGGTCGGTCTGTGGTCGGTCTGTGGTCGGTCTATGGTCGTTCTGTGGTCGGTCTATTGTCGGTCGGTCTATTGTCGGTCGGTCTATGGTCGGTCTGTGATCGGTCGGTCGGTCGGTCGAATTCTGTGCGATTTATGCGCTGCTGTTGCCTCTGAGTCCTTCTCCTCCTTTGCGTCGATCCCTGTCTTGTTACGAGTTGTTGATTCGATTGAAGGCGACGAAAAGAAGATCGATTTCCGTCGTCGTCGCTCTTCTCCCTCGTTCCTCCAACGCCTCTCTCATCAGACGAAAAACATCTCCTACATCTCGCATCCGAAACTGCCCTGCATAGTATACACAAAGAAACGCAGCTACGCAAATGGTCTTCTCTTTTATTGCCTCTCTGCCTCCTTCTGTCTGTGTATCTGTCTGGTGTCTGTCTGTCTGTCTCTTTCAACCCTTCGCAGGACCGGATATCACTTGTGGTCTCGTGGGTGTTCACAGTGTGCAATATGTCCAAACATCCTTAAGTTAGATCGCCTCCAAACAGGGATATCCCGTAGATTTCTGGTAATGTATGCCGTCTATCGAGGGAATGCGAATAATCCTCCTCGGGTAACCTTGTTAGGAGGCACTCAACTCTCCAAATCTTCTATGTATGTGTATCTATATGTTTGTATACCGGTATATATATATAATATATATATGTATGTATGTATATATATGTATGTGTGTGTGAGTATGCATGCATTAAGATACCTATATGCCTATATAGGTATCTGGGATTGTATACACAGCGCGTTTTAAGACCCTCTCAAAAGTCGTCGAGGTCCCATAAAGACAGGCAGGCAGGCAACAGTTGGCTTTGAACAGCCGACTGTTTGTGCTCCACTCGGTATATGCTAACCTTATTGGAATGAGAGATATGACTGTGATAAGACATTACGAGTCACTGCTTCTGATTTGACTGAACTGTTGTTGGACCACACAATCAGATTATGTCTGGCCTCAACGATGCAAATCCTCGTTCAGAAGGACGCTGGCAAGAAAACGATACTCGAATAGCTGCGGTTAAGAGAGAGAGAGAGAGAGAGAGAGAGAGAGAGAGAGAGAGAGAGTGAGAGAGAGAGAGAGAGAGAGAGAGAGAGAGAGAGAGAGAGAGAGAGAGAGAGAGAGAGAGAGAGAGAGAGAGAGAGAGAGAGAGAGAGAGAGAGAGTCTCCGTTGATGTAGGTTCTCGCAAACACCTGTTGCACTAGACCAACAAACAAAGCACTGACAATGGTTGGCATACTTCTTGATCTGTGTTGCACTCATTATCATGTATTTACGACGAGAGACTGCAGGCCCTGGCCTCGACTGTCGGTAGAGAGCGTCGCAGCCACGTTGAAACTCCTCACGCTACGAGGTCTTTGCTGGACGGATGATCATTCGTCTGTTGTTTGACTGGATGGTTAGGAACGTTAGCTCTCTTCCTGTATCTGTACGTTCTGCTCAGTCGCTTATGTCATTTTGTTCTCAACCTAAGAAGACTTACCTTTCCGAATTGCTTATCCACCGCAGGCTGCCTCCCTCTATTAGTGGACTGATCTTCTGGATATTAACATGACTACAGCTTGGTTTGAGTGCGCCATAATTTCATGTCTCGTGCATTATCCACCGGGGCTATATAAGTTACTATAATAATAATGAACGTTCGATGCTACTTGAAGGCATGACCTCGCCTTTCCATCACAGCATCCATGATTTTCCAGTCGCAGACGAGTAACTTCTACGTCGACATTCTGCCCAAACGCTTTCGGACCAACATATTTATTAATTTCTTTACAAATGAAATTGAATAGGTCTGCTGTCGAAAACGGCTCAAAATTGATCGCATAAACGAAGAATAACACCAAAACACGGGCTTAGACACAGGTATGCGTATATATATATATATATATATATATATATATATATATATATATATATATATATATATATATATATATATATATATATATATATATACGGTAAGCTGAAGAGACTTAATCGAGTAAACCTCGAAGTCCATAGCGAACGAGACGTAAAGCTGTTGTCTGCGTCGAATACATTTGCCCCTAGCGAATACTACATAATCCTGGTCCACAGAGCCTTAGAGTTCCTACTGAGCCATCTGGCTGTCGTTGCGGGTGGCATTTGTGCTCTCAAGTGCTTGGAACTGGTTTAACTTCAGTGCAGGTCAACAAGGGTCATTCTCTCCTCATTCTCTGGTCTTCCTTTGTTTCTCTTTTTCTCTCATTCGTTCATCCTTTGTCTCCCTTCACTAAGTTGTGTCACCTCGGTGCACTGGGGGTAAACTTGTCCAAAATTTTGTTGGTGGGGGGCATTTGGTTATTCATTCTACACTTGTTGCATTGGGTGTACAGTATGGTGTTTTTATGGTACACGTGATATTTTCAGCTCAACGATTTTTTAACGGCCAGTTAAAAATATCATGCCTATTCACATATAAACTCTATATCCGAAATTATAACTTGATAGCTGAGCATTTAGAACTTGCTCAAGGCGACCGAAATTAGGACCCGGTGACCTTCCTCGTTATGGAAGAAAATTTTGATAGCACGATGTCTGTTCTTCATGCTTTCGATCTTCTTCTTATAGTTATCAATTATTATGTCAAATTAATGTGTTATTGCGCATGTGAGGTGTCAAAATTGAATAGAAGACTTAGATTTGGTTGATTCGGAGTAACGAAGATTACTTCGGTTAACTACCAAGGGTACCTACACGAGGAGAAAATCTCAGGGTGTTGTTCAATTTTCGCACACAAAGGAATCAGAGTGTGGATGACATGGTGAAAGAAACGGTCGCTTTGGTGCTTTCAATTTCGGAAAGAGCACGGATTCCAACGAGGCATAGGAATAGTGTTTGGGATAAGCTTCGTAAGGAGTGGCAAAACATCAAGAAATGTATTTCGAGAAAGCCTGAAACTGAAGAGGGAAAGTGCGATGCTTCAAGGATTCCTTGCAGGATGTCTTTAATAGTTCGCATCAAGATGCCATGACCATAAGCAAGACAGAAGGGAATCGGCAGTTTTTGAAAATACAGCGTGAGAAAGGACAAGGTTTCGATCCAAAGGTTCCCAAACTATCCACTGGGTCGTCAAGATCATGCCAGATTTTACCGGTATCTGGTAAGTATGTGAGCAAGTTATTGGCCATTCCCAGACTCCAGTCTGGGACTTCTGCTGTCATGGTAGATGGGTGTTTGGCCGAGATCAGAAGTTGGGGTTTGAAAGACAGAACCGTGGTCATGTGTTCGACACATTTGACATCGAGTAGGCTGACACGGGTTGCAAGGCAACCATTTTCCATCAATCTGGAAAACTTAATCAGGAATGGACATCTTGAACCTTGCCTGTCGACATTATGTTTCTGAAATTGTTCTAGATGAGATGTTTAACTGCATCATTCTGCAAGGTCTCCAGAATTGAAACTCTTCATTCACTTCCATGACTTCTGGCCCGTTAATCGATCAGGCCAGGTATCGCACAGCCATTTAAGACAAAGACGCAGTTCAGGTACCCAGAGGCATTTCCCCGCGAGGGTTGGATGGTATGTTACCACAACCTACATGAAGTAGGCCTACTGGTTCACCTGTTCGTCAATTCGATCTTAAATTCTTGAAGACAATCCATATTTACCCAGATAAGGAAGTCTCACAGGTCGCCGTAATAGCAGTTTCCTGAGACCTTTGGTATTTGTCGGAGACTTTGGTTTGCCTTGACCTTTTGACGATTCAGTCACCGTCGGCGAAAACAGGGCATGGTCTACACTCTACACTCTACAGCATGCACAACAATCAGGGATCAATTCTTTACGAACCCCCAGAGACTTCCTCCCATACATTATCCACCTACAAAAGCACTACCCCATTTCTTCATTACTTCTACCATCAAACTTTTTCTGATCCTTGGATTGGATTGTTGGGCGACGCTATTCATTATCAAAACCGGCAACAATGGGAGTCAGAACATTCATACAGTGAGGCGAAATACATCATATAGGACCCCGAGAGTGACGAACGATGTGGCGGAGAAAGGAGTGGCTTTCATGCAGTTCTTCAATGAAACCCTGGTCCGAAATGAGGAAGTGTAGCAATTTTGTTCTTAATATGGTCGAGTACCATCTAAAATAAATTCCCAAAAGCACAAAAGGTAATAAATAAATATAAATGGCAAAGAACTCAAGGTTTTGCGTTTGATTTCGCTTGATTTTTTATGTTTAAGTGTTGAAATTGCTTCGATTTTTTAAACTTACAATGTATCACATTGTTTTCTAAGTGACAATTCTTCCCGGGCTTTGCGCAAGTTCTAAATCTATTACAATTTTCATATAATTTGGCAAATGTTAATGATTCCCAAGGTGGAACACAAAAATTGCCTGGCCGATATAAAATTTGAGACTTCAAATTATAGACACACCCTAGACTGTACAGTCCATCTCAATTATTGGGGGCACATGCCCCGGCTGCTCCCCATAGTCTACGCCTATGCCTCGGTGTATTTTTCACCTCAGCAGCTCAACATCTTCTCAGTCATCCCCTTGTCTTTCCATCTGTCCTTTCGTCCACTCTTTCCATCCGCCCATTCCACAGTCCATCGGAGTACTTGTACATTCAGTCCTCCGTCCATAAGTTTGTGTCCGTCCGTCTGTACGTCCGAGCGTAGGTGCTTCTGTCCTTCCGTCTCAGTTGTCCATCTGCCTGTCCGTATGTCCCTCCTTCCGTCTCTATTGTCTGTCTGCCTGTCTGTCTGTCCCTCCTTCCGTCTCTATTGTCTGTCTGCCTGTCTGTCTGTAGGTCTTTCCGTCGACCTGTTATTGCGGTTTTCGAAGAAGCTTATTGATTCGGATCATATTTCCTCTTCTGCTTAGTTCATGTAACAGAAAATCATTGTCCAAACACAACACACGCAGGTACCTCTGTGCATACACGTCCTTATGTTACTATTTATGCTCTCCTGTTTGCACGCGCGCGTGTCGTGGGTTCTAAGACGACCGAGGCCTGTCTTGTTTCAATTAGTGCCTTGTGCTCTGAAGAGCTAATTGAACAGGAAATGACAACAGAGGCCATCAGACGTGGGATGAGTTGTTCCAAGTCTCGTAACTCTCACGCGTATGAAGGCCGGGCCTACACGTAGTGATAGGCCTGTGCTCTTTTGGTGCTTTAGTAATGTGAATGTACACGTTTTTATATAGCGACCGTGTAGCCTCGATCCTGCTCATTTTTTCAATGATTTGATCGGGTTTAAATAGGCGTCACGCCATTAAATGTTCCCGTGTACGGATCGTGATAGCCCGAGATTTAAATTGCTGATAAAAGCCATCTTCGGGAAGCGAACCGCGATTCGCATGCTCTTTTACACAGAGGAATATGGGACGTAACCTGCGCTCTAACCGATGTGGCTAACTGGACTAATGACAGCTAGCCTAGCCTACATTGGTAGTAGTAGTAGTAGTTTCAGTTTAACGAGACTGTGTGATAGCAAAGATCATTAGCGTCGCCCTCCTCCTTCATCCAGGCTTAGGACTGGCACTGACAGAGTACGAGCAGTGGCGGAGTTGATGATACATAGTGATGAGTCAGCGAGTTTCTGGCTTGCGTGTCTGTGGCTCGTGCTTTTGACTGCAGGACGCTAACAAAATAAACAAAGCATGTTGAGTAACACTACTAGCGTATACGCACTTTCCTTTACTTGCTTCTTTTTCCAAACACGAATTACGAGCGCAAAGTCTGCAATGTCCCTGACTCTTACACCTGTTCCACACATATATAACTCCTACACAGACGCGTTTACTCGCCGTTGGGTGTCGGCCGCAGACGACGTCGTCTAATGCTTCTGTCAATTCCTTTTTGCCGAGTAAATTGTGTTGAGTCGGACCTCAACGGTCTAATAAGCGCCGATGCGTGGCGTTTGAAATGACGAAGTCACTGGTCGGGCCCCGACAGAGGACGTCAGAGGGAAGGTATGGGGGGGGGGGCGAAGGACGGAAGGACGGTGGGAAGGAGGGAGGACCGGACGGGACGAGGGAGGGTAGGGTCGTAAAAGAGGATGGGATCGTTATTCTGGGGAAGGGTGAGGTTGACCAGAGGAAGATTATTTCGCGTTGACGGCGATGTCTGGATGGCGTTCGTTGAGGATATTTATTTGACGACTAATTTGGGAGAGATGGATGGATGTAAGAGAATGTTGTCTTCGAGGAGGCAGGAAGGCATGAGTTATGGAATGGCTTGGAAAATGGTTTCGAGGATTAGTGGTACGGTGGTTTAGAGGAATAGCAAGACGCGTCGGAGTAGCAAGACTATTGGTTTTAGAGAAGGAAAAAATTGGCAGAGGATGGTTTGCAGAATAGGAAGATATCTTGAATGGATAGAAAGACCTCCATTAAAAGGTAGAATGTGGTTAATTAGAACAAGGAACTTCCGAAAAGTGGAATGCCTTTTGTAGGATTACGGAGGATTTTTAGAGTAGACCAAATACGTGTAGTAGGGCTATGAGTTGTGATAGTTCACACAATAGCAGCATTGTTCACTGTTTATAAAGATCTTCAGCGAGTCTTCCACACTTAATTGCCAAAGCCTTGAACTCTATATATAAAGACAGAAAAGAAATGATTTTCTTTATCGACTGAGAACTCATTTACCGCGATGCAAGCCCTGAAGCATTCTACAGACCTAGCTTAAAGTATTTTGTGGTTTTGATTTCTGTCTCAACACGAACCAGTGAAGCCATTCTATGTTGTTTGCGTCTGGCCCCATTACGTTGGCTTCTTAGGTCGCATTCAAAGACAACGTTTTATTGCACAGTATGCAGAGGAAACTGCCCATTAATACTGTTGCTGCTCTGTTTAAGGGATATGACTTATCAACCTACCACCTTATTTCTTACCAGTTTTAGGCATTTTACACTCTTATAAACCGCAAACAACAGCTGATTAATGTTGCCTCGGTGATAAATGTCTATCAATTCCATTCTCACTTGTTTAGATCCGCTAAAACTGTTCTTTGGAACTACTTCTTAATTCGTTCTAATACCCTGTAGGCCTGCCTCGCTACCTTATTTTATCGCTTCGCCTTTCAGCAGCTTTTGATGCACTTAACGCATTGCCATTTTATTTAAAAAAACATTTTAAACTTTGCTTGTTATTCTTGAACCTCTGCTACTCTATTTAGAAGCCACTAGAATTTCTCGCCATAGTCGAAGCTTGATAATTCATGTTTTTCCCAAAGTGATGGGTTTAGATTTGTCTGTGTTTCGCTCTTCACTCAGTTTTGTTATGAGCTCTTCATCTGTTAATCTGTACTTTAGGCTACAACACTTGATCACATCAGTGTAGTGTTATGATCAAGCGTCGTCGACCCCTAAAGCTGTTGGCACAACCACCACTCCTGATCTCAAGATGTACTTACTTAGTACTTAGTCCTTCCGGTGCAGGTCTGCACATCGGGCGACGCATCTCCTCCACTCTCCTCTGTCCACCGCTATAGCCTCTCTGCCTCCTCCCACGTCAGCTCCAGACATCTGTGAATTTGTTGCATCGCTTCTGTTGCGAGCGTGTTTTTACCCGGGTGGGTTGCAAGCCCACCGCGTAACCCTCCTCCTTTATCCTGGCTTGGGCAGGCTCAGACCATCCGAAGATAATCTGAGGCGGAGTACTCAGATGTACTGCGATGTACTGCGCAATAACATCGGAAAACTGCTTATACTTTAAACAGGTTCATATAATTTAACTGAGCATTTCCATAACAAGTTCTAAGTCATCATTGGCGGTCTGTTGGACGCACGTATAAACAAAAAACGCCCAATAACCATCTACTTTCAAAGTTCGATTGCACTTTCTCACACTTTGCCTGAGAAATACCATGTTCCGTCAACTGACGACTAAGATTTCTTGGAACCTAGCAGGGGTGGTTTCCGTCTCATTTAGAAGTAGTTGGAAGCGGTAGGTCAGATATCCAAACAACAGAGTTCCAAGTTCCGGAATATAGTGTGGACTGAAATGACTCCGACGAGTGAAACGTGGATAAATGAGCTGTGTGTTTAATCTGAGGAATATACTGAATATATTCCGCAGTATATATATGCAAAGCGTGCATTGCATGACTGCATCTGACCTGATGAGCAGTCGTTGCAGACGATCTACGGTGGATCTGATCGTTTACACATGTCTCTGCCCGGATCCATCCATCAATAGTCCAAGCGTCTGCCGAGTGCAGGGACCGTTGAGCGCATGAAGGCAATTTCTCAACCTGTATAATAGTGGACCTACAGCCGAACTCTCTCTTAAGATGACCGCGTTTATACGCTGTCGATGGAAATGACGCTTAGAAGCATGTAACATGGTATTTGGGCAATTAAGTTTAACAGCCATACTTTCAAGTACACTTAGACTGCATTAATACTTTTGTTCCGTTGGTGGAGTCTGAATAAGAATCCATGGCATGCATGTAGGCCTAGCTTTAGGCACATTCATCTGCTTAGCAGTTGGCTCCATCTATTTCTGTTGACGCTATATTATGGAGTAGCAACTTACAGCGTTAGCTTTTAAGTGAAAATTTTATATTTAATAACAAGATTATTGTAAGTATATATTCAAAGTTTTTGCAGGTATCATCATCATCATCATCATCATCATCATCATCATCATCATCATCATCATCATCATCATCATCATCATCATCATCATCATCATCATCATCATCAACAACATCACCATCATCATCGTCGTCATTAACATCATGATCATCATCATCATCATCATCATCATCATCATCATCATCATCATCATCATCATCATCATCATCATCATCATCATCATCATCATCATCATCATCATCATCATCATCATTATCATCATTATCATCATCGTCATTAACATCATCATCATCATCATCATCATCATCATCATCATCATCATCATCATCATCATCATCATCATCATCATCATCATCATCATCATCATCATCATCATCATCATCATCATCATCATCATCATCATCATCATCATCATCATAACCGAATAATAATTGAAAAAAATCATTAGCAGCTAATTAATTGGAATGCTTTTCTTGGAAGTAATATAATTATGGCTTACAATGCTATTAACAAATTATTACTAGCTATGCGTTTAATGCGTCTAATCTCCTCTTTATACGCCAAATGGCTAGTAGGATACTTTGTGGTTGTTGCACGGGACTGTGGGGTCCAGACTCCAGAGTTTAATGACATATTATGGCAACATAGACCGTTGACGCTGACTTAATTATTTTGGCATATTACAACTCTATACTCTAGTTCTCATTGTCTCTTTACATACCAAATAGATAGTGTATTGTGGTTGTTGCAAGTTACTATACTCCAATTCTCACGGTTTAGGCCAGATAAAATTTCCTTTAGACTTTCTAATTTAATTGCTTATATGGGGAGGGTAATAGTTGAATGGTAACACTCTTGTTCTAAGAACATAAGATCCTTATAACAGACGCGATTCGATACCCGTAAGCTCCCTATAGGTCGTCTCAGCCTTCCCCTCCCTATGGGGCAGCTGTAAAATGAGCGGGCGCCTAGCAGGCTGTCAATGACTTGTGTTCTATAAGATCTGCATAACTGTACTGTCATATGTTTCAATGTTACTTACTGCGGTTTGTCAGTGAGCTTGTCAATAGACATAATTACACGGACAATTTCTATAGCGCCGTAACGCGACATGACGATGATGATGATGATTATTATTATTATTATTATTATTATTATTATTATTATTATTATTATTATTATTATTATTATTGTTGTTGTTGTTGTTGTTGTTGTTGTTGTTGTTGTTGTCTATACTTAAAGCTTCGTACATTCGACATTTCCTATGCGAGATTATTTCATATGCTTGTTATTTTTGTATAAATTAAATTCTTTTACCCAAGTTTACATCTGAAACTTTTCTAGTTTATGATTCATGCCTTTTATACCTTAGGATCCACATGGATTATGATAATTTTTCACAAATTGGAATATTACCAAGATAAAAAGGTGATGATGCCGGTGTGTGTGTGTGTGATGATGATGATGATGATGATGATGATGATGATGATGATGATGATGATGATGATGATGATGATGTTTGTGGTGGTGCTAAACATGCAGCTGCACACTAATTAATGCTAAATTACCATCAGAGGATGATGCTTTGGCTATGTGCTGTAGCTGAACATCTAGAAGAGGCAGAGTCTTCAGGAATAAAACTTCCTACAACTTGCTCTTAGACGAATTAAAGTTTTGCAACAAAAAGCCACCCTTGCACACACATCTGAACTCTGTTAAGCTGCATGATTCTCAACAACTGCAACATTTCATCTAAGAAAAAACTTTCTTCTGTGTCTGTCTCTCTGCCCCTCTGTCTCTCCCTTTCTCTCTGCCCCTCTGTCTCTGCCTTTCTCTCTGCCCCTCTGTCTCTGCCTTTTTCTCTACCCCTCTGTCTCTGATTTCTCTCACCCTCTATTACTTTGTTCTCGCAAAAGTTGTTTCATCACCATGAAACTGCGCACTTCCTACAGTGCATCTCATCGGTTCAATCATGCGTGACGTAAGAACTGAACGACGACGTTTAAGCAGCAGCAGCAGCAGCAGCAGCCAGAAGCAGCGCACGTCTGTTCTTTCAGCCGATCATCACTGAGTTCAATCTGATCCGAATCCGCTTCATCTCTTTTGTAGTTTTCGCCATCTGTCATCGTCAGTCTGACTTCATATCCTTTTCTTCTTCGTCCCCTCATCCTCAGCTTCTTCCTCCTCTGCATCTTTCTTTTCATCTTCCTCCTCCGCCTTCTTCCCTCCTCCACTCCTTCCTTCATCTGCTAGTCTCCAGTTTTCATGTCTTACGCCAACCGCTCTTCCACATTCCTTTCCT
Organism: Allolobophora icterica; assembly: GCA_963556255.1. NCBI lineage: Eukaryota > Metazoa > Annelida > Clitellata > Crassiclitellata > Lumbricidae > Allolobophora > Allolobophora icterica. Next base: position 33,946,796 of record OY744607.1, on the reverse strand, counting down.
AGTCATTAAACTCTTGGATCATTTATTCTTGGTATCGATGTTCCCGAATACAAACTTACTCTTGTTCTTCTTCTTTGAATGCCCCTTTTCTCCTCTTTGTTTCTCCATCAATTTTTAGTCGATTCTTCCTTATCTTCCTCCTCCTCTTCTTCCACCTTTCCTGCTTCCTGTCCTTCCACCCTTCCTTTTTCTGCTCTTAACTCTTAAAAGCAGACGATTTCTTCCGATGTTTTTCATCTTTTCTTCGTGAACATTTAACATCGATCTCCATGATGTACTCGCTTTCAAGTCTTTCGGGTCTTTCTTGCCCTGTTGTCCGCCTTTTAACATCATCGTCGGCGTCCTTTGATGTCGGCATTGTTTTGTTCTTCTGCAATTGTTATGCAAATGGAAAGTTATATAGCGCCTTTCACAAATTGACAATGATGACAATTGACGACAGTTGAGATGACAATGTGTAGGCGAGGGCGCTCAGTCTCATTTACGATTGACTCATTTTTTGCTTCATTTACATTACATTACCTAGCCTTACAGTACTTTACGTTGAACTGCGTACCTCAACTTTGCGTTACATTACATTAGGCCTACACCATAACAGATGCCATTGATTAGAATATTAATATGGCTCCTATGGGAAAAGGAAATGGTCGCTAACGATTTGAGGAATTGATAATAAAGGTCATACATTTCTGACAAACGAAAAACATCTGCAAAGACGATGCTGATGCCTTGTGACTTAGAAAAGGTCTTAAGAATTTTGGTGAGACAAAACGATCATCAAAGTAATCACGGCAAATAGAAGTCCTTAGGTGTTTGGGGTGCAGAAAAGATCGGCCTTATAAGCTTCTGGAAACGCCAATGAACTGAACATTGTTTTGCCCCTTCAAGGCCCTGGGTTTCATATCGTAAAACTTGACGTCGCCGGTCTTACTGTTCTTATAAACAGTGTCACACTTGTTTCACGCCTTCTTATCCCTCCTACTACTTTTACTGTCCTCATAAATAACGTCACATGCCTTTGTTCATCCAACATTGATTTTCCTTATAAATGTCCTCATCAAAAGCGTCATATACATGTACGTTCGCAGTGCTCCTCTTGTCCCTTCTACATTGATTGTCCTCATCAAAAGCAATATATGCGTTCGCAGTGTCCCTCTTGTCCCTTCTACATTGACTGTCCTCATCAAACCTATCATATGCGTTCGCAGTGTCCCTCTTGTCCCTTCTACATTGACTGTCCTCATCCAAAGCGTCATATACGTTCGTAGTGTCCCTCTTGTCCTTTCTGGATTACTGTCCTCATCCAAAGCGTAATATGCGTTCGCCGTGTCCCTTTTACATTGACTGTCCTCATCAAAAGCGTCACATGCGTTCGCAGTGTCCCTCTTGTCCCTTCTACATTGACTGTCCTCATCAAAAGCGTCATATGCGTTCGCAGTGTCCCTCTTGTCCCTTCTACATTAACTGTCCTCATCAAAAGCGTCATATGCGTTCGCAGTGTCCCTCTTGTCCCTTCTACATTGACTGTCCTCATCAAAAGCGTCATATGCGTTCGCAGTGTCCCTCTTGTCCCTTCTAAATTGACTGTCCTCATCCAAAGCGTCATATGCGTTCGCAGTATCCCTCTTGTCCCTTCTACATTGACTGTCCTCATCAAAAGCGTTATATGCGTTCGCAGTGTCCCTCTTGTCCCTTCTACATTGACTGTCCTCATCCAAAGCGTCATATGCGTTCGCAGTGTCCCTCTTGCCCCTTCTACATTGACTGTCCTCATCCAAAGCGTCATATGCGTTCGCAGTATCCCTCTTGTCCCTTCTACATTGACTGTCCTCATCCAAAGCGTCATATGCGTTCGCAGTATCCCTCTTGCCCCTTCTACATTGACTGTCCTCATCCAAAGCGTCATATGCGTTCGCAGTATCCCTCTTGCCCCTTCTACATTGACTGTCCTCATCCAAAGCGTCATATGCGTTCGCAGTATCCATCTTGTCCCTTCTACATTGACTGTCCTCATCCAAAGCGTTATATGCGTTCGCAGTATCCCTCTTGCCCCTTCTACATTGACTGTCCTCATCCAAAGCGTCATATGCGTTCGCAGTGTCCCTCTTGCCCCTTCTACATTGACTGTCCTCATCCAAAGCGTCATATGCGTTCGCAGTATCCCTCTTGTCCCTTCTACATTGACTGTCCTCATCCAAAGCGTCATATGCGTTCGCAGTATCCCTCTTGCCCCTTCTACATTGACTGTCCTCATCCAAAGCGTCATATGCGTTCGCAGTATCCCTCTTGCCCCTTCTACATTGACTGTCCTCATCCAAAGCGTCATATGCGTTCGCAGTATCCCTCTTGTCCCTTCTACATTGACTGTCCTCATCCAAAGCGTCATATGCCTTCGCAGTATCCCTCTTGCCCCTTCTACATTGACTGTCCTCATCCAAAGCGTCATATGCGTTCGCAGTATCCCTCTTGCCCCTTCTACATTGACTGTCCTCATCCAAAGCGTCATATGCGTTCGCAGTATCCCTCTTGTCCCTTCTACATTGACTGTCCTCATCAAAAGCGTTATATGCGTTCGCAGTGTCCCTCTTGTGCAGCGTCGATCAACTGGCAGTCGTTGTCTTTTACATAACAACATCGTTCGCCAGATGGACGACACATCACCTGCTGCAGCAACAACAACAAAAGCCGCCAATGCAGCCTTTGTCTGTTCGGTGCAGCATCCATCTCTTCTTGAGGAGCAGCTCAGCTGTATATAGCAGAGGCACCGTAAGAGTAGTTTTATGCCTCTATCAATTTCAACGCCCTAAACAGTGTCTCAATTAGGAGCTGTACAGTCTTGTGGCCAGAATGCCCTTCCTCGGGAAAAATGTCTGTTGCAGATATTGTTGTGGCCAGGGTACGCATGTATGATCCATTGCATATTTTGTCTCATTTTCCCTAACATTAGACAGGCAGATTATCTCAATATGGGGCTTTACTGTTTGCAGTTTAATACCAGGTGGAATGTGTGCATTGGAAAAGTGTCTGCTTTTACTAGTAAACGTTGTTTTGAGAATGACCTGTTGCTCATAGTGCGAATTCTATCATTCACTTGTAGCTCTATGACAATCCTCTGTTGTCTTCTTCCAGATCTCATTCACCTATTAATAACGGCCTGTCGTTGACAGACTATCTTCAGTTGACATCCTCATATGTCTATTCTGTAGGACGGTCTATCCTCTGTTACCTATTGTCAACGGCTTATGATATATCGCCTATCCCCCAATGGCCTATCTTTGACGGTCTATTCCCAGTGACATATTCTCAACGGCTTATGATATATCGCCTATCCCCCAATGGCCTATCTTTGACGGTCTATTCCCAGTGACATATTCTCAACGGCTTATGATATATCGCCTATCCCCAATGGCCTATCTTTGATGGCCTATTCCCAGCCACCTATTCTCAACGGAATATCGATTAGTTAGTTTGCGTCGCCTGGCTGTGAGTCCCGTCTAGGAATGAACGCCGGAGGAAACCATCGCTCGGTCGGTCGCTGCAGGGTCAGAGGTGTCGCTGGCCATCGACTGACCGACCGACCGACCGACGCCTCTCGACCGACGCGTCCATCTCGGCTCTCAGCGTCCAACCGACATACAAGTGTCACTGCGCATGCTAATCAGCGACCGGAAGAAGCGAGCGCCCCCTAGCGTACGAAGCGCCGCCGCGTGTCTGGAGAGACATCGGACCAGTCTACAGCGGCTGCGACGGCAACGGCTGAGCTCCGATCGGCCTAAACCGGAAGCACACTGCTCGTCAACTTCCAGTGTCATGCCTCCACATGACATCACGATTCGCTATGACGCTCCAGTTCTGACAGGTATACGACTTTCCGCACGCGTTGCTTTAGTCTCGATAGAAAGGAACGACTCAAGGGAAGAATAACTATAGGTGTTTCGGCGATGAAGATTTAGGTCAATCTCTCGTCCTCCTCCTCTTCCTCCACCTCCTTCTCCTCTGCCTCCACTTCCTCTTCCTCCTTCTCTTCGTTCTCCTCCTCCTCCTCTTCCTCCTTCTCCTCGTATGCACTATACTACGTCACGCTCATGTTCGCGCAGGAACCGCCATCTTGTTGCCTGGGCGTGTCGTTTCGTCTGAAATCTAGATGCATCTTCAAGGTTCATGGATCAAGAATGTTTCTGACTAAGACCTGAACTGGTTGATTCTGAGAGGAACGCCGCATCCCTTCCTCCTCTCCCTCCTTCGCTGAAACCGTTCTCTGAATATTGTTCGTCGTCTGGAAGAAGAAGGATTTTGTCGACGATTTCCACGCATGGCTTCCGTTCTGCATGGCTGCACTCTCAGCCTCCAATCATCCAAAGATAAAACAGAAAAACACGTATGAAGATAAGGACACCTGAGGATGTAGCCAAGTGACTTTGGTCTTGCTCTATTCACCCGTTCCATCCATCGCGTTGAGGAAGAAGGAAGGCGACCTCCGGCGAGGGAGCCTAGGTCGGGGTACCGTCCGTCGTGGTCCGTTGGTGTCGTCGACTGCCAGAGGGAGATAACAACGGATGCGATGGGAGGACTCTTTGCAAGACAGACGACCTCTGCCGTCGCTTCTACACCTGACGCCACTCGCAGACAATCCTATCGCACGCTGTAAGAACCACTTTATATCATCCATGCATCCATCGATCCGCCCCTTTCTCCCCACTGTCAGTCAGTCAGTCAGTCAGTCAGTCAGTCAGTCAGTCAGTCAGTCAGTCAGTCAGTCAGTCAGTCAGTCAGTCAGTCAGTCAGTCAGTCAGTCAGTCAGTCAGTCAGTCAGTCAGTCAGTCTGTCAGTCAGTCAGTCAGTCTGTCTGTCTGTCTGTCTGTCTGTCTGTCTGTCTGTCTGTCTGTCTGTCTGTCTGTCTCGTGTCTCGCTGTCTCTCTGTCTGTCTGTTCATGTGCGCCCGGTCGCTCGTTCTCCAATATGCACAAACTCCAGACTATCCTTAATGCTGCTGCTCGGCTTATAGGTGACATTCCTAAGTTTGCCCACATTTCTGCCTTTATCCGTGATTCCCTCCACTGGCTCCCTGCTCAACAGCGAATTCAGTTTAAAACCCTCACTCTCATGCGCAACTGCCTTACTGCCTCTGCTCCGTCTTACCTAATGAATTTTTGCAACTCAGTTTCTTCCTTGCCTGCGCGGGCTTCCTTGCGATCTTCGGCTCGCGGCCTTATGGTTGTCCCTCGCATGCGATCTTCCACGGCACAATCCAGAAGTTTCGCCTATGTTGGCCCCTCTGCTTGGAACTGTCTCCCCTTGTTTCTCCGCCAAGAGCTTCTTGCCCTCTCCCCTCTCCAGTTCCGTAGACGCCTGAAAACTTTCCTTTTTGCCGGTGCCGGCATTGATGCGGGTTGAAAGCGCCGCTGATTTGAGTGGCGCTATATAAGTTTTCGGTTACAATTACAATTGCAAAGTTCTGTAGTCGTTCAGATGCTCGTTGCGCAGTGCTCGCACATAAAGTTACGCAGTTTCCGAGGACATAGTCTGAATAGAGTTACAAGAGCTCCCTTATAAGTAATAATTTAGCTAAAATTGTTCATTAGTATTACATTTACAATGCACTAGGCACTAGTCGATAGTATAGAAAGCGTTCTACACTATCGACAGGCCTATCCATTAATCGAAGGTCAGTTTCCGAAAGTCAGTCCAGTGCGAAATCTTGCAGTAGAGAACAGTATATATAGTCAAGTAACGGTGCCTAATTACGCAATAGATGAAGAGTTTAACGACATCTTATGACAACAAATGCAGTTGACGTCGGGAGAAGAGTCTGGCAGGTGTCATTCGTATTCATGACACCCGTCATCTGTCGGAGGTCTGTAGACTACTTAATATCAGTGCATAGGAGACACAGAGACCAAGATAGGAACAATGAAGTCAATGAGCAAAGACAAAGATGCGTTTAAAGTCCTTCTTAAACTTTTTCCACTGTTCCCGTTTTTCCGTCTCTAAAAAACCATTAATTTCCCTTTGCTTGTAGACGCCAACGTTTCACTCAAGTGATTAAAATAAGTTAAATAACTTTGATTTTCATTCAGTTTTCATTTGTCTGACTTTTCATTCAGTGTTCCAGACAGAAAATGATTTTAATTTTCATAGTTGTCTACTTCTCGACCTGCTCCCCAACCATCGCCTAGAAAATTGGTTTCTCTGATATGTGACATTTTTTTACTAAATTTCTTGAACTTAATCTGATTCTCTGTTTTAGTTTCTTTTAAGGGGCGACTATCGATTGGTGCCTTGTGGTTACTGTAATTGTAATTAGTAACTTCTATTGTGCCGGTGTCTAATGCACAAAGCATCAACCGATGGCACACCCAAAAACAAGCTGTAATCCAGAAGATCAGTCTGCAAGACAGAGGGGCAGCCTATGGTGGTGGGTTTGAAGTTGTTCCTCAGTCATTCATTATGATAGCGGACTTATGGAAGTCGTTGAATGAAACTGAAATATATTAGATTCTCATTTAGGCCTACTCTTTAATTAATCAACCGACATTATTTTAATGAACTTTGCAATCATTCCATTCTTGATGCAGTTTTCAATCATTGATTGATCATTAATTTTTAATTTCAAGGGCTTTTGCCCATTGTGTTCAATTTTCAGCTAAACTCTATTCTTTTTCAATCAGCTTTTCACTTTCTTCTACACTCAACGAGTGGGTTTCAAGTTAGTCCTCAGTCTTATCTTATCTTATCTTATATAATTATTTATAAAGCGCCTCTCACAGCATAGACTATTCAGAGGCGCTCCCAGCGTGTCAGCCTCGAGGGAAAAGAAAGGTCTTTAGGCAGCGGAGAGAAGAAGGCGAGATCCCAAGCAATATCTTGCTACGGAGAGAGGGGGGCAGGTCATTCCAAAGGGAAGGGCCAAGGATGGCAAAAGCACGATGCTGAGCCATCGAAGTCATTCAGTAACTCACAATCATATCTGAAATTAATCGCTTACATTCTTTTTAACTTTTTCGAAGATAATTGTTTTCAGTTTTATTTCAGGGCCCAAGTGTTTATTTTAAAATTAGCTATTATTTTAGCTTGTTCTGTTTTTGACCTTATCTAGGCTACAGTCGTGGAACCCGTAATTAAGATACAGTGACTACGGCCTCGACCTCTATGCACCGTTCATTCTCACGGCAAACGCTTTTGCTTCCCAACTAGAAATATATTGTAGGGCACCAAAAACAAACGAACGCTTCGACGGGGAATAAGCCTTCAACCTAGCGGTGGCGCAGAGCAAAAATGATAAATGCCAATAACGAGATTATCTGATTTGAAGCTAATAGGAAGCAAATGATAGATGACGAGAACGCGATTAAGCGCAATCGATGAGCGTCGGATCCCAGACAATCCGTCACTGGCGTCTGTCTATTTGTACGTGGGCGAAGTCTGTTTCACTGAACAAAGCTATAAGGAAATTATGCAAAACTTTGAATCATTGGAGTCAGATGATTCAAGACTTTGGAGGAATTAAGGAAGCGATTCAAAACGAAGAAGGCATTGGATGAAGTTAATTTTTTAATTTTTCTTTTAAACAAGAAGAGAATTCCAAGAATATTGCTGGCATCGCGAACAAACGTGTATTAGTCATTGTTCTGGTTTAACCTAATCGGTGAATCCTGCCTGAATTATTCTTGTTCATATTCCTCTATTACTAAAAAAAACACTAATGATTTAATTGGGAAACAGTGTTAATTAAATTGCGAGTAGACTGTTTATTCTGCTGACAAACAGTCTACTCGCAATTTAATCAATTTGGCAGATTCATCACCTTGTTGAGATGATAATCATATATTTAATCAGCATTATTCAAATGACTGAAGTTATAGGCATCCCTAAAGTGCAAAAGAACGTACGTAGGCCAGACCTAGATACAAAAAAAGGAACGACGGAATCATAGGCGTAGACTCTGGGGGGAGAGCCGGGGCACGAGCCCCAATAATTGAGATAGACTGTACATCCAATGCAACAAGTGTAGAATGAATAACCAAATCCCCCACCCCGTCCAACATTTTGGACAAGTTTACGCCAGTGAACGGAATGGATTGGTATGCAGAGCAGCAGAGAAATAGGTCTATAAGGGCATTTTAATGACAATGTGTGTTGGCCTAGGGAAGTAGACGACAAAGGCCTTTAATTCATACATGTGTAGATTTAGCTCTAGAGGAATACTTGCTACTTATTCAGTGTGCAAATAATTGCAATTCATGCTGCTTTTCTGGAAAATGACGACGCCGACTTAATTGTCGCCTGTTTTTTAAATGTAGGCCTAAATAAATGCTATTATAAAGACACTAAACTTAGGATATTCGGATTAAGATGTATAGGTTAAGCCAGGGTTAACTAGTTTAGGCGAGATTCGACTGTTTCTCTTAATTTCATATATAAAATCGGTTGCTATCTAATTATAGGACGACCAAACGTCATCTAATCACTTGAAGTGGATCTGCGTAGGAAACAGACTGCGCTCTTGAGAATCGATACTTTAGAGTCGTCACATAAATATCCCTCGCACTGCTTTAAACATCGTCTCTAAATTCATTCCAAGTCTCAAGATGCAAAGAGAAGCAAAATAAACACCAGTCTCAGACGCTTAATGTGTAGCACTGAGTCGTCGTTTCTTTTGGTTGCCCGGATTACAAATTCTCGCAAAACCGATCTAAAGCAATTGCGATCTCAAGTGAAGATCTTCGGAGCCCGTAGCCTTCAAATGCGTAGGCGTTGCGAAATTGGTTCCAGTTATTAGCGCTGTACAAAGAATCAGTTGCAGTGAATGAGAGCTGGATAAGTGGGCGTGTGAGTGGGATGTATGGGTGTGTGTTTGTTGATGTGTTGCCCGACGAGTACTATAGATGTACTCGTGTGCGCGCGTTTAATTGCCTGTGCCAAGGCTATTCTGCGGAAATACGGAGATGCCGATCAGGAGTTGGAGGGCCGTGCCTGATTCGACCAGCATGAGAATTCGTCGCTCCCAATTGACCTCCAGCTGACCTCATTCGCAGATGGTTGTACCAGTTGCTGCGCCTCTCTCTGCAGCCTCCCGAGCAGCAGCAGGGATCGATCAGAAATGCATGAGAGAGAGAAGAGGAGAATGAGTTGAAGGCGGAGGTTGAGGAGAAGAGGAATGAGGGGAAGGCCGATGATGGACGATCAGTGGTAGGAAGAGGACTAGGGGTAATGCATAGGAGGGCGAGAAAGAGGAAATAGAAAGGGGACAAAGAAAGAACAGATGAGAAAGTAACAGGTAGATAAAGAATACGATGTCAAAACAGAAAAGAAAGACTGTAGACAAATTGATGAAGATCAAGGTGAAGTAGGAGGATGAGAAGAAAGAGAAAATGGGTGACCAGAAAATGGAGGATGAGGAGGATGAGAAGAAATAGGTGAAGCGGAGACGATAGAAGAAGAAGAGGATGAACAGAAGAATGTGGATGAAAATGACGATAAAGAGTGAAAAATGAAAAGAAGGAAGAAGATAAGGAGGAAAACAAGAATGATGAGAAAGAAGATGAATAGGAGGAGGAAGAGGAGGAGGAAAACAGGAAAGCATCCATATTCGACGTCTTAAACACGAAATTTATCCGTCCATAAAAGAGCGTTTCATCTCGAGCCTTCTGACCATCATCGACTACCAATCCTTGCGTGCATTTAAACTGTACTTGTGTGACTGCATAGTCATGAGTAATGGAGCATTTATGCACATCCATTTCAGGAATCTCCGACAGTCATCCCAGTGGGGAATACCGTCGCCTTATTTCGTCAACACTCTGTTCATCATGAAAACCCTGTTTCAAACACAAAATAGGCCAATGTAGGATTACGTCAGCTAAAGTCTTAGAAAGTTGGTAGAAGTCTGGCCGTAAAGAGCCGCAGTAAATATATTTATCAAGGAAAGTACTGTTTGCTCCACATTCTCCAGAGTGTTGTAGGTTTAGATAAGACACTTTTCTGATAGAACTAAACTGCCTGGTGTCAGAGCACAGTCATTGTTGTCTGTCGCTACACTATTTGTTTCTATTGGCCACAATGCTTGTCTGGCTCTAAGCCACAGTGATAACTCTTGAACACCAGACAATTGATTTCTTGCTACAGTTGTGTAAGCCGAAATCGAGTTTTTTTTCTAAAACTTGTAGAAGCTTAGTCAACGCAACCCAACGTCGGAATTTATCTGTTTAGAAACTCTGACTGAAATTGGAAAAAGTACTCGAATGAAAAGAATATTAACTCGTTTCCGCTGCTCTGATCTAATGGCGATCAAATGCAGGTGGCATTTTTCTCTGTAACTTTTGTCTGGGAATTCTAGCACGAATAAACTTCTTGGAGACAACTAAGCCTCTGCCCGAATAAAAATGCCGCTAGACGTACCGGGGTTTGAGCAACACCCAGATATTCCCATCGCTGAGCCCGCAGATATTCTCATCGTTTAGTCCGCAGATATTCTCGTCGTTTAGTCCGCAGATATTCTCATCGCTTAGTCCGCTGTCATAGCTGCTCTGCGCCTCGTGACACGAGAGGCCAGACCGACTTGTCATCTCGCTATCACCATTTAAATCAATTTTTAAGACTCAACTATGGCCTTTGGATGACTCCGTCTTAACCTCTGTCGAACACACATATCAAGCGCCTTAGATTCAGGTTTATTACATCTGCGGGAGTAGTAAGTGCTTTTAATAAATAAACAAACAAGAACGATGTTCAAGTCAAAGAGCAGCTTACGTCACCAACTGCCAGCATAAACAATATGTTTACGCCTAAAGAGGGCGGAGAGAGGGAGAGAGGAAGAAGACGAGAAGGAGAGGAGGTGAAGGGAAGTATGAGCTATTAAGATTCTCCCGTCAGTTATTATATGGATAATTTTATTGACCAATAGCAGTTCGTACCCGACGTGACCCCTTCATTTGGAAGACGAGAAACGAGAATTTCAAGACGCTCCGTGGAACTGCTGAGGCAATCGCGTGCTCTGACTCAACGAAGCTTGCGTAACATTTCCAGATGGTCTGATATAAAGATCCGTCTAATTACACGCCCCCTTCCCAGCCCTCCCCCATCACAAGAATCCAGATGGAACGATAAAGACGCCATCTGGTGGAGAAATAAGGACGGTACGAACAGTTAGTTAACCTCTGTGTTCATCTGTGTGGATCAGTTTACAGTCGGTTTACAGGCTTATAATGAACACTGTTTATCCGTTCAGTTATTAGGGATTGCTTGCTAGTGTAGTGGTTAGCGTGCTGGACTGTTCAACCGATGGGTGCGGGGTTTCAAATCCCCGCCATGGCAGAAATTTGGTTCGAGATTTCTGCTCCACCTGCGCCCCTTAGCCAACTCAGCTATAATGATTACACTGACCCTACACTGTCGGTGGGAACATGAGACGGTAAGGGAGAGGACTGGCCACCCGCCCTCATATGCCGAGGCTAAGAAAATTAAGTCGCTAACACTTCATACCCATGTCTGCCTCAGGGCTAGCTTAAGGGAATGCTCTACTTATTATTATTATTTTTATAATTATCATCATACAAATACTTCAATCGGAGACCAGAAATTATTTCTTATTTTTATTAATACCATTCATCAGTATTAACAACATTGCAAAGTAAATATTGACTTTATAAGTAACGATTAATCTTTTCGTATAACAGACACACAGACACACACAGGCACAAACAAACACAAACAGATACACGCAGACACACACAGACACACAGAAACGCAGAAGTCCGAAGTCCATGCAATCCGCCCTTCATGTGCTCCTAGAACTGTGTCAAGAAACCATTTGCGTTTCAGAAGTCGTCCTTCGAGATGCCATTGAAATGATATTCAGCGTCGGTTCCTATTATCGCCTACCCTCCCCTCCGCCCGCCCGCCTCCATAGACCATAGAGCCCGCGAAACGACCCACCCAGCGCCCCACCCATCCACCCAGCGCCCCACCCATCCTCCCAGCGCCCCACCCATCCACCCAGCGCCCCACCCACCAACCCAGCGCCCCATACACAGGGGTGCACAAGAGACGATACCTATTAGTCTTCGGTGTCTGACTTCATGAGACTTTTGTTTGTCGTCGCTTCTGAAGGAATGTAATCAATTTAGATGAAGACTTCGATAGTCTTGCAATAAAGATCATCCTCATCCGAGAAGCAACTGTGGCATAAGAATCATTACAGCCATATACGTACATACACACGTAGGCATGCATACACATACACACACGCATGCAATGCCATGCATGTATTTCATCTATGCCTACTTACATGTATAGTTGCATACATACATATATACATACATAGACCCTACATGAAATCATACATACATATACATGTATACATACATAAATCTATGCATAAATACATGCATACGTGCATGCATATACAC